>JAHDVE020002628.1:0-58854 GCA_022606495.2 Halesus radiatus
ATATATTCGTAGAATTACCAAGTAAATTAAATAAAAAAGAATTAATAGATATACATATCATTTAAAAAAAAAATCAAATGTATTCTAAATTTAATTTAATTTCTTTTATTTTTACATAATGGTTTACTGATTGTTTTATGTTTATTTTAAATTAAAAAATTAAAAAAGGGGACAGAACAAATAAGTTTAAAAAATAAAAAATAAATTCGACGTTAATACATTAAATAAATCTATCAAGTTTAGATGGAGTTAATTAAAATTAGGTATAAATTTCCGACAGACTTTAGTGGCACAGTGCTCCCATTACAATATAGTAGAATAGTAAGGTTTTACCATTTCACAATATCATAATCAAATATTTTATATTTCGGAGAAATGTCTATTGGAAAGGACCCAGTGTTCATGCCTGTGAAATTGGGGATGGACTTTGGACTGTTGGCTTGATCAATGAGCTTGAACAACCAATTCCATAAAAAAAAAAAAACTTTCAATATTTATTTTGGATACTTAAAAAATATTAATATTCAATATGGAAAACCAATGATAAATATAAATATTTAATATAAAATCAAAGAAGGAATAATCAGAACGGAAGAAAACTAAGGGTATTTATACACTCTTGTATAATATTTGTATTTATATGAAAAAAGAATAAAAAACAAAAAAACATCATATTTCTTCTATAGTTTGAATATTTCGAATATTGGTCTGTCTTATCTATTTGATGTAAACAGTACACTTTTGCTATTAAACGTAATGCCCATAAAAAAATGGCCGAAACTTCAAAAAATACTTATTTACAAGGGTTATTGATTCATATAAAAAATCAATGAAAAAAATATTTCTTGATAAAATATAAATCCAATTTGTTTTTTTATCATTTAAATATATATATATTTTTTTTCCTTTTTTTTATATATAAAATATTGGTTGCTTAATTCTAATCTTTCTAATTTATTCTATTATAGCGTTGATATTATTTCTATTAATATTTGTTCTATTTTTTTAAAACAATATTTTAATATTTTAATTAAACATCAGATTGGAATGGGGCACTTGTTTGATATTTCGTATTTATAAAAAGTGAGACATTTTTTAGGAAGGACATACATATTATTTCATTTTTTTAAACAAATTATAGTCTATAGTATTTCGTATATATTATTAAATAATATGCTCAGTCCCAATAAGAGATGAATACATACAGATATATATATAGTAATTAATTAAAATATTAAAACACATAATAACAGAAACAATAAAAAGAAAAATGAATCATCATCTATACTATCCTGAACCAGTTCCAGTTTGCTGCAGGAAGAACTTCACTTATTAATAATATATGGAAGTCGGAGAGTCCCATACAGTCTAATATAAATAATACCGACTCCCCTTATACTCGAAAGAAGTCAATATTTTCAACCTTAAAAAAACGATATGCGGAATGATCAATTGTCTTGGAGGAGTCATCCTGATTGGGATATCGGATGAGCAGATCAAATATTCGAAGAAATGTCGACAAGTCCGTGGATTCGAAAACTGCGAAGTGGAAAAATAGGAAGTGAAGAAACAAATTAATAGCATTTGTAAAAGCTTTTATCCTGTAATCGATACTAGCTTGAGGGACGTTTAAGTAACTTTCATTGACCTGTTCAATTTTGATGGAAGTTCGGCTGGAAGATACCTCATCAAGATAATCGTAAAGAAAGGCGACCCCAGTAAGTTCTATAGTTTCAACGATGTTAAGACGCCCTGCGGCTAGGCACATAACCTGTTCTATAAAAGACATGATGTTGAGACTCTCCTCGTTTCTGATATGCAGACAATTTATACAGAGATAATGGAAAGATCGACGACCAGCTCGAAAGGATGGAGAAACCTACCCAGCCATTCCTGCACTTTCATGATGGCCAACATGGCGATGGCGATGGCAATGATGATTCCTCCAGTTTTACCTCCCCAAATTCAAAATGAAAGCCCTGAAAGATGGGAACCTGATAGAAAAAAATAATCTGATAACAGCGATTCTCAATAAGAGAATAAGTTGAATGCCAACTATGATGAGTCGATTTATCAATATGAGCGAGTTTCTGATTATTTGCGTAAAGAGAAACAGTAGGAACCTAGTACAAGGAAAATATAGAATTCTTCCACTTAATCATCCCACGATGCTTCAAATGAAGAATTTGAAAGCTTCCAAAAAAATTGTGAAGAATCAGGGGAGGAGGAGTACCATTGGACTTGCGTTTCTTATGTTCCAGCGAGTCCTTCAGTCTGCAAAAAGCTGGAGAAACTTATCAAGAAGCACTTTAAGTTGAAAGAGTGTCTGAAGAGCATGGCGAAAGGGGATTGGAAAACTTACACTGTCCCACTTTTCACTCTTTCTGATCATAAAAAGCTCAAGCTACTGATATAGGCCGATGCCTAGCTTCGACTTCTGAAGGATTGCTCCATCCGGACCAATTTTGAAAGTGAAGATAACTTTCGGGAAAGGGGTTTATCATCATGTATATTTTAATGAAAAATATATTGTGATTCCAAACTCCTCTCTCATCTAGAAAAGTATATAGCATTGGAAGAAGGAGATGATTCGATCAATAATGTCTATATTTTTAGCGCGCATATTAGTAATGCACTGGCGATGGCCGTAAAACGAAAACATAATATATATATATATGTATATATTAGCTTGGTATTATGTGGGTATATTTCGATAAACACTAATACTAATCTTCATCAAGCATATAAGTATATCTTAGTTAAAAATATAAAGAGAATTAAAATAAGTATTTTTTTTAACAAATTGATTTGGTAATTTATCGCTTGTTTTTTTGTATAATATTCAATATCTTATAAACAAAGTATATCTAGATATTACATGGAGGTCCTCCCTGCTTACTCTTCCAAATAAATTAAATACGTAAAGGCCCCTCCCCAAAAATAATACCTTATCAGAAGAGACATTTTCGAAAAGAGGGTCGTCAAAAGTGGATGCGCTTTGTAAATGCCACTCAAGTCCACATTCCTCTTGCAGGAGCTGTCCGAGCCTGTCAGGAATACGAGTTGCTTTCTCAATTATCAATGCGTTTGGAACATATCTGAACTCCTCGAATTTCTCCGTGAAAACCTCTACTTGGCAGAGGATGGCAAAGAGTTGATTTACCATTGTCCGAACTGCCAGAAGTTCCAGATCGACAATAAGCGATTTCTCAAAAACCTATATTTTGAAAAAGAGTTTGCCTTGCTCATCTATAAAGCCAAAGCAATTTACTAAGGAAAAGTAAGCAAGCTGATGGACAGCACAAGGAAGTATTTTAAAAACGGAACCATTAAAATTCTGATAAATGGGGGAGTGATGTACAATTTAGATGTGACTTCATTGGATAACCAAGGGAAAAAGTATCAGAAATCGGAGACTGTGCCACTCAAAGCATCGAGTGCCCATCAGATTGAAGGATCTTATCAAATTAAATATGCAGAGAACGATAAACATCTGAATTCCAATTTAGCCTCTCTCCTTCTGATGAACACTCTTGGAGCATTGGGGAGAAAGAAATACTAATACGGCCAACTCCTAAAAATTGTAAGTGGTGGAACCATATAGGACTAACTAATTACAGAAAATGTAAAAATAATTGCCTAATAAAGCTTCAATGTCGAGGATGTAAAGGGCAAGGAGAAGCGATTATTTACCTTCGGCTTTGTTAATAGGATTAATACGAAACCCACAGGATAAGACTTCTCCGTCCTCCACCTTTTCTATCCCGAATTTCAGATCTGGAGGATCGCATGCATGGAATATTTCGACCCATCGGATAAAAATCTCAAAAGTTTCAGGCACCCCGATTCAGCAGTGTATATTCGCGTGGATCATAAAATATATATAATTGGAGGCTCAATCATACGGTATAGCGCTACTTTAAAAACCAGAAGTATCGTACCTCAGAAATCATGTCATGTGATCGATCTTGGGAACTTCCACCCCTTGAAAACCACTGGAAAAAGAAAGAAAATCAAGAAATAAATCAAAATTAAACACTCTTTTTCAACCAATGGCAATATTAGTACCAATTCAAACGCTAGTCGAACGGAGATTGTAGCTCCTGTTAATCCAGACAAGGATCTCGTCGACGTTATCGACCTTAAGCTTCCAAACTCACTTATGGTCGAACCGATTGCAAATCTCCCTGAGTAAACTTCCCTCGCGGCTGGACTATAGTATAACGGAAGCATTTACATTTTTGGAGGGTGTAAAGTATAAGGAAACACGCCTATCGCTTTAGACTCATCATATGCCTATTCAATAAAAGACGGGAAATGGAGAAAAATCCGGAGCCTTAAAACAGCCCGTTTCAACCATGCTGTATGTATTTACAAATAATTAATCTATATCGTGGGAGGAATCTCCAACAAGTAGCTCAATGAACCCTAAAAAGATCATTCCACGACTGTTGAAGTCTACGACCCCAGAACTGATAGCGCCAACGATGTCTACACTCTACGAGATGAGTTCGCCTCCTCTATTTCAATAAATAAACTCAACAACCACTGTAGTGTTTTCCCTACCAATACAGTCGGCTGCTTTGTATTTATCAACGGATAACATCATATCCCTTTGATTTTGGACCTTGAGCGCAAAAACCCAGCCACCAAGGTGATCCCCTGTTATGAGGCCTCTGCCCAACAACTTAAATATCAAAATCTCGTACATATGTTTAACAACTACCTTCGAGAGAAGGGCCCAAGACTTCAACAGGTTTTTGACATGCAAGGATTATACCATAGTGGAAGCTGGTTTTATATATTTGCTCCAGTTCACGAGGGGGAGATTGGAGGAAAAGTACGGTTGATTTATGGAGACTAGAATGGCTGGGGATTATCGGATGAAATCGATCCTGCCTTCGATTATTTACAGAGATTGGCATAGTGATAGAACTATTTTATATTGAAGAACTGTATAAAATAAGGTGAGAAATTCTTTTAAACTATCAAATATTTTAAAATATTTTTGAATTTAATTTTAAAAACAACAATTATGTTGTATACTATATGAACTTCTAATTCTTTTAAATAAATACGGTTTCGCTTCCACATCAATCCGACTCATCTTAGAATCTGTTAAACATTTTCTATCGTTTTATTAAGTTACTGCTTATTTGAGTTGGCCTCGAAAGCATTACTTCCTCAACCGATTGTGATTCGTTGTCATCCTCCACGATCACATATGAAGACTTCCTCTTCCCTTCATATGAGACTGCCGGTGACGCAGTTTTCTTTCTCTAGTTCGAAACTTGGCCCGTCGTTTTCTTGTTAGGCTCAACACCCTGAACTATTATTATTTGTTTTCGGACCTCTTTACCACTAAGTTATTTTGGTAAACCTTCACTTCGGGACATTTGATTTTTGGCTGATGAATCCGACTCGACACTCTTCTGTGGGCGGACCTTTAGGCTCGGATCGTCTTAAGGTTGATAAGATGGGGTAGCAGTTACCGAAGTATTCTTGCTTGTCTTTTCGCCTAGTTGTCGGAAAATTGAGTTTTTGTGTTGTTGTTCTGGGTAGATTTTGCTTGTATAATTACCTGAAGACAATAGTACCAGTGTTTGATTCGACTGCGGTTCTTTTTAGGAAAGACTACCTTTTCGGGATTCGTTTTGCGCTTACTGTTTGTTAGATGTTGTCTCGCTTATCGCATCATCAGCTCTTCGCGGTTGACTTAGGCTGAGATTCAGGGGTTTTTGGGTAGGGGTTTGTGGGCGTTGAGTTGGTGTAAGTGGAACCACAACAGGAGATGTCATGGATTTCGGATTAAGAACCTTCGATAAAAGTTCTTAAAGAGGTTCTTGTTGTTAGGGCTTGCGTTCAGGAATGACAATTTTTTGTTATTATTTTCTGACCTAGGGTTTGGGTTAAATTTGTTGGCTTGACTTCTGAGGACTCTAACTACGAGCATTATTAAGATCTTTATGCTTGTTGCGTTTTTATTTCTTATGAGGCTTGCTTTCGCACTGATTAACCTTGTTATTGAGGTTGCCATTGCTTGTGATTATTTGTGTTTTTATGTTTTCTTCCTCTCCTGACTCGCTACTCTTTTCAATCGCATATTGACTAATATAATCTTATCTCTTTATTCTTTCTTCCTTAGCTTTTATCTGCATTTTTTGTGTCATCTTCTCACTATGCTTCTTTTGTTTTTTTACTTCTTCAACATCGCAGACCACCTCATCCAGATCCTGGAGCAAGTCGCCTACTAAATCGTTTCTCCCGAGATGGTACTCCCTCACTCTAATATTATAGACACGTTTTGGCAGGACAGCTTCGTTATAGTATCGGTGGGTTGGATCGGACACGAACTCCGTGTAGCTGCGCAGGATGACTTTGCTCAACTAGTCGATTGTACTGTGGAAGTGAACCGAAACTATGAATCGTTTGTTCTGTGTGACTATCCGAAGTCTGATCTTCTTATTGGTATAGTGGTATTCCATGCTGTCGTCCATTTCGTGATAAGTATTTTTTTATGGTTTTATTGAAAAATTGGAGGTTTAAAAAAAGGGAAGTAATATATAAATATAATTATCTAAGTACTTCCTATTTTTTAATAGACAAAGTTGAAATATGAGTGTTATCAGACTAAGAACAATTAAGAAAATTATGTATACATTTTTCTACCACATTCAAAATATGTAACCTAATAAATCTCCAAAAGAAAAAAAAAACTAAACACATTTATTTAAAAATAAAAGGTGAGTTTTGACAATAAATTCATCAAAATGTATCGAAAGCTGTTTTGTTTAATCATTTTTAAATTATTTATTCATTCTTATAGATTTCAGGAAAAAACAAACAATCTATCAATAATTGCAACAATGAGTAAATAGAAGAATCAATAGAGAAAGAGTATTAAAAAGATAGCGAGGTTGTGTGGCATTTATATAGAAAAATTAGATAAGAACATATAATTTTAATTAGATTCAGTAAACTTGTGTATTGGTAGAATTTCATTGAGTTTATTGTTTATCAGAAAGGATCACCTCTTGTAAATTTAATATATAGTAATAATATACTACTGAACCCACAATTGTGTTCGTTTATTTTTTTATATTAGTTTGGGAAATAGCCTCCAATATATTTTTTAATTAAAAAAATTAATATATTACATCGTATTGGCGAAATTAGCCATATTTATAAAAAATATGTAATTTGTATATGTGTATATATATTTATATTTTTTTGCTTTATTAATTAACATTCAACAATATTATTATAAATATATAAAAGACTAAGAAAAACCTATTATTTAGAAAATACAAATAAGCACAACCAATGACAAAAAAAGTTGAAACCAAACCGAAAGTCCCAGTCAATCCAGAGAAGGCAAAGAAGATCAGAAGAAAGTCTCCTGTTTAGTTAGTGAAAGGAGAAAAGCCTTACAAGATCAGCAAGCCTCTTCTCTCCCACGAAGAATATAGGGAGCTCAAGTCCAAGAAATACAACATCTATCGCACACGAGTCATTAACGCCATCAAAATCGACAAGTTCCAAGTCAAAGCCGCAGTCGAGGCCCTCAAACAGCACTAAGAAAACAAACTCAGCAACGACATTTTCGAGAGCGAGGGATTTGTGTATTTGGAAATTGTGATGGCAAATGTCCCCGAATAACATTCAATTAGGCCCGTACAGGTGTCTCTGCCTTATCCGATATACTCAGAAGCCTTTAACACCAGAAGTTGCATCTTTGTTTCTGATCCCCAGAGGGACTTCAAGGACAAGATCCAAGATCTCCAGATTCCCACTGTCGCCAAGGTCATTGGTTTTGACAAACTAAAAAAGAAATACAAAGGCTTGAAAGATAAGAGATCTTTGATTTATAATTACGACTTGTTTTTCGCAGATTGGAAGATCTACAACTTGCTCAGGAAGCCGACAGGAAAGCTGTTCTACGAGAGAAAGAGAATACCATTCCCCATTGATTGTTCGGGGGTGCCAGAACATTTGAAGGAGAAGTTCGGCGAAGACTATGCAGCTTACCTTAACGATCTCAACAACTACACATATTTCATCTCAGGAAATGGACCAGTTTAGTAAACCACAAATAATTAAAAAAGCTTATTATTATTATTTATTTATCATAATTATGTAGTTCGATAAAGGTAGCGCGAACAACGATGGATTTAGCCCAAACCGTGAAGAACATAATACATGGTGTGACCAACACAGTTCCTCACTTGCTAAATAAGGTAGTGGGGCCCGAAAATGTGAGGCAGATTTCGATAAAAACATCAAACAGTCCCTCTCTCCCTATCTACTGCCACTTGAACTCAGAATAGATTACTGCATATAATAGTTGATTATGTAGATTTTATATATGTGCGGTTTATTTATATAGAAGTATTTCATTATTATGTGTTACTTTTGTATTTTCCTATCCTGACTTCAATATTTCATAAAATATTTGTTGTATTTTATTATTTTAGTTTTTCTGGTCGAAAAATATAATAGCAAATTTTTTAAAAAAATATTAACATTTAAATAAACAAAATGCATAATACGCTTGTTGGGTTGTGTGTATTTTTCATGGTGGCTTATTGCCTGAGCTTGTTAGCCGAGAAATACCCAGGTTGGTTCACCACAAAAACCCAAAAAACCCTCGATGACATTTAGAAAAGATATGAACGGATTAGATCTACTCGCCGATAAACATTGGTAAAAATAATTATAATAGTCTGGTTCAAAATTAATATACATAATAACAAAAATATAACACTTTACGATCTATTATTTGTATATACCAAAAATGTTTAGAGTCACTATTATTGGGCAGAGTCGACAAATTAACAATCCAAAATGTAAAGACTAGAAAAATAGATAATTAAGATTGACGAGGAACTTGAATCACTACGCCAGGATTTTAAATCTATCGAACAAGGCAAACCCGTACTTCTTAAAAAAATATGATCTGTCGCGTTTCAGTAAATAGTGATTTTCTGAATCCATAAACAACAATCTATCAAAATCTCTACAGCGTCTGATGAACGATTTTTTCAAATCAATAATGTAGACATATATAAAAAAAATATGAATATATAATAAATATAAAATGGGGCTAACTTCACTTTTTATTAGACCCATTTAAAAATGGTAACTACTAGTAGTTCGGCTAAATGTTATAATTATGTTTCCCCCCAAATCCCGAAGCCTTGCTCTCTCGGAGGTGGACTAGCTTGCTCTATCGTTTCTTCCTGACCTACTCTATAAAATTGAAATGCTTCGATCTTCGAGAGGACTCTATTTTACTGCCAGACAAAATATCACTATCCCCCATATTCTAATCCTTGTGCTTCACTCTTGAAGACATCTGTGATATCATTTACTTTGAAAGGATTATTTCGGCTTTTTGGTTATTAGCCTTGTTAAACTATGATTATTGATGGATCGAAGAAGGTTACGATGATGATGCTTCGATATTGGACAGGGGAGCTGCTTTCATCGCTCCTCCTGGCCTGCGAATCTGGGTCTGGTAATTCTAGGCAGAAGGTTGCTTCATTTTTCCTTCAGGGTCTCCCAATCCAGACCTATACTGCTTAGCAAAGGCATTCGCTCCTTCCGGTTTCTTGTAGACCAAACTATTTTTGATGGCCTTCCTTTCTTCTTCCCGTTTTTTGGCTTGTTCAAGCTGGTTCACTGTTTCCTATGTCTTGCATATAAAGTAGATTGCTGACATGATCTTTTTCCCGACTTCGTCAGATGGTTGCTTTTTGCTGTCCTCGCAATAAAATTAAGAACACTCCTTATATTTTTCTTCGAGTTCGCTGAGCTTAGTCGATATGGTGGTAATCTTTTCGGAAACCTGCGACAGTATTGGGCTTATCGCTTCAGAGATGTGGTCCGTGGGATCGTTGGTTTGGGAACCGACGGCAACTTCTAAAGCTTTTAAATTTTTCTTGATTTCGTTGAGTTCGACCTGGCATTGGGAAACTGGGATTTTAGATATGATTTTGTAGAATTCCATCTCTTCAGGTTCGAAGAGAGGATATGAATAGGCTTTCCAGACTTGTCTGATGATATAAAAGGCGACATTATCCTTTTTGTCCAAGCTTTTGGTTTCCTCAACTCGTTCGAGGGTATCAAGCTTGAAGCCGTAAGCCCCTCCCTTGACACCTGTCCCGTTAAGATAGTTGCTGATGGCTAAACTCACCTCCAAAACTTTATGTAGTCTTTCGTTATTTCTAACTTTGTGGAACGACTTCTTCAAGTTATCGATATTGCTATCCAACTCGTAGCAAAGCTATTAAAATTGCTATTTAAAGATTAACGCCTTAATTCGCTGCCGAAAACAAGGAATCTTTATGAGTTAAGACACGAATTTCTCAGAAGTGCCTAATTCTTCGACGTCACCTTGAAATCCCTTGACGCTGTTTTCTGCCTCTTCGTTTGGGAGGATTCCTTGTATGTTGTCCAAGATCGAAACAGTTGCGTACTTTCCCACACAGCTTCGGAGCCCCTCCAGTAACTCGGCAAAGTTTGACACCCGCAACTTTGTTAACACTATCTCCATGTTCCTGCTCTTCTCCCCATCGATCAGCCTGATTTTCTCTTTCTTGATCTCGTTCTCAATGATCAAAGGGGAGATTGAATTTCCTACTTTACTAGTATCCTTGACATGTTCAACTCTGCAGAATAGACTTTCAAGTTATTAGGTATTTAACTCGACTTTTGTATCGTCTACTTTCTACCAAATTGAATTTTTTATTTGATTTGCTGGGACTGTCGTGATATTACAAGGCTTCATTGGTTTATTTGGTTTGCATTTTGGTTTTTGATTTTGTGGTGGTGCGGAGATCAGGCCAGGGAGGGTCAGGCCCGGGAGGCCAGGCATCTGGAGTCCTGGTAAAGTGGGAAGAGCAGATAAGTTGGGAATCAAGGGCGGAGGGGCAAGACCTACGAATCCGTCAAGAGAAGGTGGAGGTCCAATGAGAAGCGGAGGAGGAAGTAAAGAAGAACCTTATAGTTGGGGCGGTGGTGGCAACAAACCTGGTAGACCTGGCAGCCCAGGTGGTAATCCTGTGAGGTCAAACATGGGTGGTGGTGGCGGTGGAAGGAGAAGTCCAGTGTTGGCTATTTCTTTTGTCAGTCCATTAGCTCCTTCAAGTGTTGGAGGTGGAGGAAGAAGATTGGGTAAAGTATTTGGAAGAGAAAGAAGGGAAGGAATAGTTGGAGGGAGGGAAGGTAGAAGCGAAGGAAGATCAGAAATAAGTGTAGGAAAGGATGGAAGAATAGGAGGTGGCAGAAGCATTGGTGTTTATGCTGATGACGTTGACAGTAAGAGTGGAGGTGGTGGAGGTAAAAGTATCGGAACACCGGCTGGGACTTATTGGTGGTTGGATCGATAATCATTAACAGATGGTGGAGGAAGTGATAGAGGATTAGGAATACTTTTTGGTAATAATGAACTCCCACCTATCATTGTATCGTTTTGTAAATTTGCCAAAGCCTGATTATGCTTTCTCATAAAGTCATCGAGCTCTGCTTTCACTTGCATGTTATCTTTGAGAAGCTTCTTAATGAAAGCTTCTTTGTCATCAAGTTGTGCCGCCAAAGAATCTATCTCCTCCATCCGGGCCTTTTCACCGAGTAATCTATCGGCTTCCTATTGACTTTCCTTTACAATTCCGAGCTTTTTTTCTATAAAGGTCTGTAAGTCCCTCCAATTGTCCCTAGAAAAATGTTGAAGATTTTTGAAGCATTGCAACAACAAGGCTTCGCCACCCATTTCGAGGCATTTGTTTTTGATTGCACGTTGATATTCAGCAATATCTTTCTCGTCTAATGTTCTTTGAAGTTTATCAGCCGAAAGGTTGCCGTTGTCATCTTACGTGTTGATTAAAGATATCTATAGCTTTTCATAATTATCGATCTGGTTCAAGGCGTCTTTAAGATATCTTTTGAATATTTTCGTATTATTGTCACTTAGATAGACCTCGAACATGAATTCGTCCTCTTATTAAGCACTATCCTCTTCATCCTCCTCGCCAACCACACCCAGTCCCAGCCGTAAAACTTGCTCCTCGCCATCCATGACGATATTTCTCGAAAACAGATTATTTAGCAGATTTTTGTCCCTTGCATCTCCCTTGCTGGACTCTCTGTACTCGAAGATCAGACGATGTACGTAGTCGAAAGTGCAATACTCAAGTTTATATTAATTGTCAGTGATACGAGTTTTAATTGTTGCAAGCACTAAGTCATATTTGTTCTGACGCAACTATCTCTTCATTTTTAGCATCTTATCGTCTTCCACGAAGCTGGCCAGGAGCTGGTTTATAAACTGAATGCAGTAATACACCATAAGGATGTTGTTAGTATGAATTAAGGTGTTGATGAATGGCTAGAGGGCCCAACTGTACCCGAACTCTTTTTTGAAGACTTGCAATTGCGAGACAATCTCTTAGGAGTCCTCAGTTCGCCAGATATAGTCTGTCAGCAGCTCCAGGACCAAAGCAGTAATGGAAACGTTTATGGGATGAAAATTTCGCAAGATGCTAATGGGATACGTAGGGATCTTGGTAATGGCAATGGAAAATGTCGTGGAAAAGTTTGGCTGGGTCTTCATAGCGAAAACTCTCAAAAGTTTGAGGATGTCGATCTGGTTCGAAAAGTTGTTTTTCATCCCTTCGCGGTTCCGCAATTATTCTTTATCTAGAACTTTGAGCAGCCTAGAAAGGCCGAAGACCTAAACAAACTGTTTATGGCATTCGTTCTGCTCCATAAATTTCTCGAGCTCAACTACATGGTTTCTGAGACTGGAAGTGCCCTGTTCAATTTTTTGGAGGCGCTCTTCGAGCTACTGGATTCTTTGCGTCGATGACCCTTGTCCATGGTGCGAGACATTATTTTTATTATTATTAGCATATGCCTGAGAGGTGTTACGTATCGCTGAGTATTCCAGTGTCAACCTGGCCTGTTCATCCTTCATCTTTTTCTCTTCTTGTATTTATGACACACACTTCCGGTGTTTGATAGAGAAGCGATGTCTATATTTGACGCCGAGGGATTAAAGAAACTTGATTTGTTCAGAATCGAGTTTTATTTATCTGAGGCAAGCTCTGAAAGTTCTTTCAACTGCAAAACAGAAAAAATAAGAAATATTGGCATTTGCATGAGTGATATTATAGCGATATGATATGTGTTTACCTTAATCATCCGATGGGGCTGCGGAGAACCTATTCTTGCCTTTGAGATCGTAATAAATAAACTTGATTTGTTCTCCAGTTAGGAGCGTATACTAGAAGGGTGTTTATCCATTGACATTATTTCCCATATATATATTGATCTAGATAACAAATATATTTTATGGTTTATTGTGTTTTTTTTAATAATAAGTTTGGTCAATAATTTCTGAAAAAATAAAAAAGGATATTCACATAATACTAATAATAATAATAATACTAAATTAAAAATGGTGATTAAAAATATGATTTCAATAATATGATTGACTATTTTTTTAAGAGTAGTATATCATAAACTATACTAGCTCAAATATATAATATTTTAGGTTGGACTTCTCTATGTTTATATCCTCATATAAATAGATACTTTTTTATTTGAATACTACCATCCTAAATGGCAGAACTTCGATAAGCATATCGTCAACCTTACATTTATTGCAGCTAGTGTTCAGAATATCATCCTATTTCTAGTTTCGATGGTCCACAACCAGTATTTTACTGTTAAATGCCAATCCTATCCTGTCTAACTACAGTTCCTACGCACAAAGACAATTCCATAAAAAAAGGGATCAACCTCATAAGTTGTCACGAGCAATAACGCTTTCTCACAGAAAATCAAGGACAATAACCGATAATCTAAAGCGATTCTAATACATATTTGTAAAGAAGAGAGATCACACATTTTGTAAGATCGCAAATTGTAATGTCGATACTGGGTATCAGAAATTGCTTTTAAGCTTCATCCGATTGGACCTGTCACTGATTTTTCACATAAATTCAAGCATATTTACGAATTTAAATACAAAACATCCTTCTATTAAACTTTCCATACTAATTTATTTGTGTATTTTATACAATCCTATTGTTGGCTGAAGGAAATACTCTGACCAACCTCGAGAACTACATAGAAAAATATTTAAAGCTAAATTAAGATATTTTAGACAAAAATCCATCTAACCTAGTATTTTATAACGATAATAAATCTATCCGTCCAAACATATAAATAATTGTTCACTTATCGATGTTTTATTCACCCTCTTCTTCTTCCTCCATTTTTTTCAGCTCTTCTTTCTTTTTTTCGGCCTGGCACTCGAACCTCTTGATCTGTTCGTCATCCGCAAGTGCTTCCAGAGATATCATGTCTGGTTTCGAAGCTAGCCTCGTATCAAGCAAGAAACACTCCGTCGGCCCTTCTTCAAGTCTCCCTGTTTTGCTCCAGAACCCTTCAGGCCGATCGTCGGCAACATCCCGAAAATCAATGCAGACCGGTCGGATCCTTGAACTTAGAGATTTCAGATACCTGAAATAAAGAGCCAAGGGATTCTTTTTTTTGTTCGCCTGGCTAGTTGCTATTTTCAGGTATTTTCTTTTAGTATTCTTGCTATAGATTGTGTATTTAAAGATCACGTCCTCTGTTTGCTCGTCGAGTCTTCGAAACACTTTGTTCCGAGACTCAGGGATCATCAGGTCGAAAATAGTCTTTTTGTTGAGGTTATTGAGACTACCCTAGAAATGCTCCATGGCCAGTTTATTGCAGTAGATGAACGATCCGTGTTTGTCGATCAGAGCCACGCTGTACACCTTGAAGCGTGACGATTTCTATAGGTATACCGAGAAGTCGACCCCTGACAGTTCGGAAAAGAAGGCGGATGAAAGAACACCGATGTGAGATTTGGAGGAAGTGGGCAAAAGACTCTTTTTGATTCTCTATGAATGGGGGGATTTTTGGTGGAGAGAAACAGTCAACTTTTCTGGTGATGGAGATTAGGCTTTTGTGGGGTTGACTTCAATGTTTTCGTTTTACTGTTGTTCACTTTACATGATTGACCAATAATTTTTTATGTAGAAATAATTTATTTATTTTTTAGTCAAATTTAGTTTAAATTTAAGAAATATTATTTTCTATACATCTATCTCTCTATTGTTTATAAATAATATAATTTGAAGGAAAGAGGGAACAATTTATGTTTACATATAGTTATATAATATATAATTTGATGGCAGGATTAGCTAGTTAATTTATATTACAAAATAAGTAGATTTAATTAAATACTTATTTGTTTTTTAAATGGCAAGCTAGCTGATTTTCACTCAGTTTTTAATGTTTTATTAGATTGTTTGTTTCTAATACATTTAAAAACTAAGATTATTATGAATACAATTTAGTCAATATCCTATTGGTCCCCTAATCGTTTATTATTCACTATTTCACCAAAGAATCATCTATAAACAATAGCTAAATATATATTTTTTATAAATTGTAACGAATCCGAATATATTGATCTATTCTAGATATATTACTCTTGTGTTTGTGTACTAAACTTAATTGAGTATTATGGTTATCTTATTTAATTTATTGTTTATATATCTATGCTGATTTATGTCTGATATATACATTTGTCCTTAGAACGTCAATTCTAATTCAAAGTAAAAACAACGTTTTGCTTCTAAAACATTTTATTATTGCATTTTTCCAAATTGTCTGGACTTATTTTTATAACGCCAACCTGTTTGCCTTCTTGGGATATCCCTTTATTAAGGTCGAAATAATGTTATTTTTCTACCATCCCATGCGATTTCATCCATTCCTCGAATACAGATCGCTTCCGGAACAAGGTTAAATCGAACTCATAAGTCTGACAATCTCCAGGAACCGCAATACTAGTACTGGCGACTGTGGGATCTAGAGCAGGCTTTTCTTTTACTACATATTTCCTCCTGCCAGCTTATTTTATTTGCAGATTTGTTTCTTCGCCAAACGGGTTATCTTAGAGTTCTAAAACGCTCTCGACAATGAAGCTCAAAACAACCCCATCCACCTCTTATCCTTCCAAACGGATTAGATTATTCGCCTTTGTTTTGTTCAGCATCACAAAGTATCCATCATCGTCCTCAATCTATTCTTCCTCGTTAGCATTTTACAGTTCGCTGATGGGCTTCACTGCCACAATCCCCAAGCATTAGGTTTTAAAGATGTTATACACTTCTGAGGTACTTCGAAATTTGCCACGAATTCTGTAATAAACTCTCAAGGCTGTGGCGGCAGAATACTCGTTGAGTTTTTCCTCATTGCTTTATATTCGTTATTGATCAAGTTTGCTCGAGCCTCGACTTGAAACTGAATCTTGACTATCTTGACAATCTTGACTATCGATCTAATAGCCTTTCACTAATTTATCATATCGTCTGTCATCTACGGATCATTTTTAAAAAAGTATGATAATATAATGATATCTCGAAGATTAGCTTATCACTAAAATAGTTACCGCTATTTGTTTCTGAGATATCCTCTTTTTCGGAATGCTACTCGTCGGAAGATTAACTCGATATGGGTTCTGCTGGTACTCCGTCTTGGTTATAGTAGTTGCCTTCTTCATCCTTCCATCCTCCTTCGCGATCTAGTCTGAATACGAAGTCACAGTCTTTAATTGTGAAGCTTCGACCGTCTTCCAGAACAGTATATGATTCAAATCTTTCTGGCTTATGAGTCGTTTTTTACATAGGATAGTATTATAGTTTTTAGTATGATATATTTTTTAAAAATATCTGTATAAATAAATATCTCGTATCTGTATTTTTTGAAAAAAGGTATGCCTAATTAAGATTTATCTAAAATAGTTATATTAATCTATATATCTTGTTTAATAACTCTATGAATTGAATTTTCATTTAATTAAATAATCTATTTGCTTTTTATACAAAATATTTTTTCTCAATTCTCTATCGTTGAGAAGTTGTATATCATTTTTGTTGATATTTGATTTCAGAATTTACCGACTCGCTGAAAGAGGAATCCGTAAAAGGAGCTTTGTGATTGAGACTCACTCGGATTCTGGCCTTTTTATCAATCTCTTGCTTATTTCTTTCTGAGTTATTTACAGGGTTTGTCACCCTTGGGACAGGTGAGTTTTGGTGAGAATTGAACGCGGATTGATTCGATATCACATTCATATTCATTGCATTATTCATGGCTGGCGCAGGAAGGGATTGTCTGGCAATCCTGTTGATGTATTGTATGTTTTGATTGTTAGGAGGTGTATTTTCCCGAGCCAACATCATTCCAGGAATATTGTTATTATTATTGATATTCTGGTTAATTATATTTTTATTGTTATTGATATTTAAGGTAGGATTGTTTTAGTTATAGTTGTAGTTTGGATTATGGTTGTGATTTGGGTCGAGGTTACGATTTATTGAGGGGTAACTGGGTTGAGTTGTTTGGAAACCATTATATTGTTGTTGATTTGCAAGGGTATTGTGATGAGGGATGTGTGCTTGTGTTGATGCAGGCTCAGTGAGCAATCCTGCTGTTTTTTGGGCGCGATAGGGCATATTTTAAGTGTTGGTCATAACTTGTTTTCCTCCGAACGTGGATCTGGAATCATTTGACTCCCTTTTCCTTGATCTCTCCTATATTTTGATTTGAGGGCTTTGTCTATTGAGATTTACCTCGAGTTGCTCGTTGGCATGGTGAAACTTTAAATTGAGAGTATTAGAAATACTCTAAGAGATCTGATCAAATATACATTAGTTGACTGTCATATCAATCTCAAACTTCTCATTCGACTCTAAAAACTCAGTAACTTCTTTGTTGATGTTTTACATCTAGGAACTCCTCTCAATTTTAAAGATGATAAGTGTAGATAAGGCTCTTTCACTGTTCAAATCTGACATCAAATTCTGAATTTATTTTGCTTGAAAAGCAATTCTCTTGCTGATGGATTATAATTTTTATTCGTTGAATAAACCTGTCTGGAGACTGTGTTGTTTGAGGTATTTTAGAGTTTCTTCCTAAATCTCCTAAAACTTCCTGTCTACTATTTCCAAAACCTATGCTTTTGCTTGAAATAGACTCTATTTCACATGGTAAATTTCCCAAGCGACTTGTCGTTGAATTGACTCCTAAAATAAATAATAATAAAAAGAAATAGACCAATTATAAAAATTAAAAGAAGAATCTATGGTATTTTTACAATTCGCTTTTGGTTTTCCTTTATCCGTTAACCAAATGAATTGAGGAGTTTGTCGGCATTAACAAATGTCTAATGAATGTTATCAAATCTTGGCCTGTCTCCATTTTTGAGATGGTAGTCCACGTGGGCGCATATACATGATGGGCATAATGGAAGTAAACAACTATCTAAAATTGTGTTTATAGAAAACAGAAAGCAGGTAAAAATAGGACAATATAAATATATGGGAGTCTACCGTTTGAGCAAAAATTAGTGATTAGTTCAGATGGATGGTAGATACATAGTGTCTTTGGGTATTACATTTTATCGTCCATGGAAGGTTTGTATGATATTCTAAATTATACTATATTATATAATGTAAATAAATTTGACAATTAACTATTTATAAAAAATTAAAAAGGAAAAATAAAATGAAAGTCCCCGTAAAATGTATCTCTACATCAGTTTATATTTCTGTTAAAAAAGGGATTCATTTCTGAAATTGGAAAAAATACCTAAACACAAAATCAACCTGAATAAATAAATAAATAAAATAATATAAACTTTACGAATAGTAATAAATATTAAGTGAGAGAATAACTATATACAAATATTGATTTATATTATCAATGTTGTAATCAATCAGCTCTCAACACTCCACTGGAATAGATTTCTATCTTCTGATTCACAAACCCTAGCAGTTTTTTGAAGTATCTTTCTTTGAGTAAAACTGTATCCAACCACTGGTCATTATTATTTTTTTACACGTGGCTTTCTCCCTTTTTATACTTCTTCAAACACTCAATCATCAGCTAAAGATTTGCTATTGCAGATGTATTGATCTTTTATTTCTTCTTCCAACTTTTATTGTTCTTTATCATACTGTTATCCCTTTCCACGATCTTGTTCAGACTGGGCAGAGTAGTCATGCTGGCTGCCCTTTTGGATATTGAAGTAGAGTCACCCATACCATACTTGAAAATGTTTGTAGATTCATTCACTATTCGAATGGAGAAATCCGTACTTTATGTTCTTTTCGTCAGCTCTCCAAGCTCACTTTCATAGAGAGACTGTTGGGGTAACTGATGATTTATAGATTGATTCATTTGGCTAATGGTACGATTTTCCTTCATGATAGATTTAAGTTTTTAATTTAGGGCTTCTCTAAGCATCTTCAGTTTGTTATTCTGTTGGCTAATCTTGCTGATTTACGATTAGTAGTTCTAAAATTCCTTCTTAAAGAACTCTTTGTATTCCGTGTATTTGGAAATATCAGATTTGAGAAATTTGAAGTATCTTTTTTCGTAGAATCGCTATTATTTCTGGATGATAGAGACGAGCTTGTCCTGCTCATCTTTGACAACTTTTATCTACTTCCTAAGCTAGCTGTGTTTATGTGACAGTTTGAGGTTTTGGGACGACATGGCTTTGTTCAGAGTTAAGTCTAGGTTGTCGATGTACCTGGAGAATCGGTTTTCTAGGTGACGATTGGGGTTGTTGCGGCCAGCGAGCAAAGCATCATCAACAAGAGGGGGCAACACCTATGTTGCAAAAGTGGCAGTTTCCATTTCCGTATGTTATTATTTAAGTGTTGCTTGAAGTTATATATCTATATATGTTTATTTTTGATGTTTTTTTTTTCTAATCGGTAAAATAAACAATATAATTAATTATGATTTCTTTTTAATGTATATTATTTAGTTTTAATCTATCTATAAATTTGTTTATATTGTTTTTATATTTATTTAATCCTTGACCAATATTAAATATCATCATCAAAACAATGTATTTTTTTCTCTATTCATTAATATTAGTTTATTTTTAAAATGTTATTAGAACGAAATAGGTTTTACCAAACTCAAAAAGCATTCCTACAAAAAATTAAAAAACAAATAAATATGATATTTTCAGGATAATTACTCAACATCGATCAGTCTTTTTAGATTGATGATGGCGGTGTTCGCCTTTTGAAGTGCATATTCCTCCAGCTAGTTCGTTGGTACCTCCACCGATTGCATACTTTAATTGATGAAGTCTGTCAAAAGATAGTAAGAGTTTCTTAGCCTCGTTGCTATCTCCTGGTCGCATACTTCGAGTTGGTTAGCCACCATAGCAACCAAATACACCACTTCTCTTTTGAGGCTTAAATCATCATTGTGTATTATCTTCAATACCTACACTCATTTTAAAAAATATGAAACATATATATTGTTATGATATCAAAATTATAAGAATTTACATCGTCGAAGAGTGCACTATAAACTAATCTCTGGGCTTGTTTTCTGTATGAATAGATGTTGCTCATTGCCCACAATACACAGTTCAGAAATTTCGCATCTCTCTATTACTTAAGCATATTTTTGAATGCCAACAAATAGTCTTCCTTTTCGATATCAGATGAGCATTGGTTGAGTGAGCAATAGTTGCCTATGACTTGGCTGAAGTTTTTCATTAAATGGACGTTGTTAGTGGTGCTGGCGAGTTTGGTAATGCTTTTGATAACGTGGCTTCGGTTTAAATCGAGGATGAGCATAGCTCTGTCTTCCATGTGAAAGCACTGACTAATGATGGAAGTGGCCAAGAGTTGGAAGCATTCTGACCTCTCAGAACTGATGTTGACAACCTGAAAGATATACTTGTTCATGATAATCTGGAGGTCTTTATAGCGAATGAGTTTTGATGACCTTATCAGCATGTAGTTCATGAAGCTTAAAGCAATCTCGATCTCGGAGTGGTTGGAGTTCGGCTCACGAAAATATGTGAGTATATGCTGAAAGACTTCGGCTCCAGCCAGGTAGTCTGAGATATTTGCGTCTTCGCAAATCAGATTCTTGAGCCCCCAAATGCAATTGCAGCGGATCGGCATATTTCCGATTATAGCGAACCTGCGAAATAATATTTTATGAATTTCCATCTGCATAAGTGGCTGCAGAGATTATCTGTTTTCTACTGCGCATAAGTTCAATAAAATCCACGAACTCTCATATTGCAACAAAGTAGCATTGAATTCGGGAGACATGTTTTTAACGAGCAGGTTCAACAGGGGTTGGCAAGTGAGTAGGATTTCGAGGTGGTTCTGGTTGGTGGATACTTATTTGACCTTTTGTAGGGAAGCGAGGTCTGTCGGGTTTTGGAGGCAGGCTTAAACGAACTTGGGTAGTTCGCTGGCTAAAATGGAGCTTTGGGTCTCGAGTTGGTTGAGGACTTTCAAGCGTTTTGCTGTGATTAAGGCTTGGTTTTTGGTTTTGCGGATTTCCTGTCTGAATGTTTCTCGATTGATTTCGAGGTCTGTTCTTTCGATCATAATGGAGATATGTTTTTTTCTTTATTTTCTTTTGCAATAGATGATGATTAAATGATTATATATATTTATTCAAAATACTTTTTATACAAAAAATTGGTAGTATTTAAAAAATATAAAATGAGCGTTTATATAAAAGTATTTTTGCTCTTTAAAAAATAGAGAGATATTAACACTAATTTCTGTTTCTGATTGCGATTTGTTATTTTTTTTTATATCACTCACTTTTTCTCCCACACACATTCATTCTATAATTCTTGGAAGGAAGATTATTTTTTAAATATCTGATTTATTTCCTACTATTTTCACATTGTGGGAAATATTGTGAAAAAATCAAAGTATAAAGAATATATCAACTTTGGAAAAATTGTCTTTATCATAAAAAAACAAACTGATTAACTTATTTGAATTTCTAGAAGGAATAAATAAAACAAAAAAATAACATAGAACAAACTAGCAAAATCACCCGAAATATAAGCAATAACAAGAAATACTAGCTAATAATAAATGTGGAGGCAACTTTCGCTCAAGTCAGTTCTGGAAACGAAGGAGAAAACATACGTACTTTAATCATTTCGCAAAAAAATTCTATTACTGAACTCCCACACAACATTTCCAAACGATTTTAATTACCTATTTAGCAACAACGCAAACACCTTGAAAATATCAAATATTCCAAAGGACTCGTCGACGACAAGAGACCATGGAGCTCACAGTCCTTCGCCAACCTCCACAAATCGCCCTGCAAGAAGCACATCTAAGACATCCTGAAAGCTAACCGATAAAACTGCATCCTGTTTGTCAAGTTGGACAAGATCACGCACCGCAGCAATCGACAAGTCACAATAAATAATAACAAATTCACTCAACTCGGCCACTCCCTAAGCCATACGGCTAATATCACTCGCATCAGAAAGCAAATCAACATTGGGCAGCAAAATAAAGTAACAGACATATTTATCTATCTCTTCATAAAAAAGAAATTAACCAATAGCAAGATCCTTATTTTGTAATTATTAAAAAAAATAACAATAAATAAATTCATTACGTTGATCTAACCCAAAGAATAATTTATGTTATAGTAATTGTATAAGCGACTAGTGACTGTCTCTCCAAGTGTCCAGAGGAAGGACTGGCTTCAATCCATGAAAGTCCAAGCGAAATACCGGTAGAATATCCTAAAGAATAGGAGGAAATACCACGAAGACTACTCCGTTTTGGCAGAACAGAAGTCTAATAAAGGTAACTTGCCTGGGTCGCGCAGTCAGTCGAAGAACTCAAAGCACTTATGGACTTAGTCTTGAAACTAGAGCGATGCTTTATTGTCGATACGCTTCCTTTTTATATTTCCGATTAATTTTTGCCTTTTTACTTTTTATTTTATTTTCACAATCCTATTGGTTAGTTATTTAATATCTTTAAATACTTTTATTAATTATAGATGTTATGATCTTAGTCGAAATTTCAGGTTGAATTCATAACCTCCTTATGTAGTAAAAAAATCAAATAGAAATATATATCTTTACATATATAAATTTAGACTTCACCAAATACATAAATATAAAGGTATATATAATATATTGGGTTTGACAAATACACATTTTCTTATTCAACATTAAATAAACTATCATGTAAGTTTAAACTCAGGGTCTCGATACTGATACGCAGATCACCCACTACTTCTAATAATATCCGTCACTAGCCAATAGTCTCCCCAAGCTCAACATCACCCACCCCACTTACTTGCAGGCCGATATTCTCTCCATAAACAGCCAGATCGACAACATTGTCATTGTCGCTCCTCCAGCCTCAGGCAAAAGACTAGCTGCTCTACTTTATGCCCTCAAGAAATTTGTCAACATTGAGGCTGGCACCCTTCTACTCCTGACTCATTCCAAAGAACCATCTTTTCTTGCCAATTATCTGCTCACTACTTTGACGAAGCTGCCCACCTACAACGAGTATATGAGTCACAACCTGCCCGAATAAATGCCTGTGAAAAGCTGCATCATTTGCAGCCCTCTCCAAGCCTAGGCTTTAAACAAGAAGATTAAAGACTCCATTCAAATCACAATTGTTTATTAAATCGATTACCATGTGAGCTTCGGCTACTATGAACATTTGGGAAGACTATTCCAAACTTTACCCAAAACTTGTATTTATGTTTTAACTTCCTGCTCAACTTTTCCATAACTGACTGAACTCAAGGAGAAGTTCATAAAGAAAACACTCAATGTGGCTATCGAAGAAGAGGTTATCAAGCAAGAAGAATCTGCCAAACTGTAAGGTCAGATCAACCACTTCTACACCGTTGGGTAACCTTTGTTCAAAAGCATTGCTCTATACATGATACTTAAGTTCGGGCTTGTGAACCCAAAAGTGCTTGTTGTCTGCAAAGATATCAGGGAGGTATACCGAACCCATCTGTTCCTTGAAAGATGCAGTCTGAGTGGAATCGGAATTTATAACCATTAAAACCCCGTTAATGTTAAGTTTTACGGTCTTTCACTCTGGCTCTCTGGGAATGTAAATGTTCTTTTGTGTACGACCCATTTTTTCGACGATATCAACAACAAGACCCTCTTTCGCGACAACTGCCGAGCGACTTACAAGCGCCCAGAAGTTGAGTTAAAAAATATGTCAACAATTATCACTTTGAACCTCGCACACCTTCGTACCGCATCGACTGACTACCGAGAGGAGCTCTACAAACACTTTTTCAATAAAGCTTTAATCATCAACTTGATCGATAACGATGATAACGAAAGAGAACAGCTTCAGCAGCTAATCGAACTCGAAAAGAAGAACTATGAGACTGTGAGAGTGAAGGATTTCCCAATCACACGTACTGAAATGGAGGCATTCAAGTATCGCATCAACGATGTTTACCATACCTGCAGCCCCAAAAAGGTCGAATGGTACATCATGTACGATTTGAAGCGAAAGATACTAAAGTCGAAAGATTTACACGCCCATTTCGCAGCAAGACCTGAAGAGAAAGAATTGTTACTTAAAAAAGTAAATGAACTGAAAAGCAAACTAGATTACGGAAAGGTGGAACTTGGCTACGACGTCCCCGAATACCTGATTCCCCAGTTTCTGAAAGGAGCTTATTTGGAGAAGATGAAGGCCGAAGAGAAAACAAACACGACAGATTTGCAAGAGTCAAAGAAGCTAGGAAAGAGGGAATCAATTCATAATAAGATTAAGCGGGTCGTGGCCAATATTGACCCGGAGGACGAAAACCCAGAGACGACTGATGTCTCGCGACTCAAACTGATATCCGGCCGTAAAAGATGGAAGCTGCAACACGGATTCAAACTCAAGAAGAGAAACATAAGAAACTAAAAGAAGGGTATTTTTGAATCGACTTGAGAAATACGATTTTTGATTTACAGTAATTCTGTATTGTATGTTTTAAATTTATTCCATCATTTAAACTATTTAGCAAAAGGAAAAAGATAGTGTATGTATTATGACATAAACCATTTTTTTATACCTTTGAAGTTGTTTTTCAATTAAAAAATAGTAAATATTTTTATGGTGCCTTCCTTCATTTTTCTTGGCAAAATTTCCAAATGAGGATTTCGATATAATTGTTCTAGTTTAATTTAATATTTTTTTAATGTCGTTTTAAAAAAGTACATCTCATATAAATATGTGTATTTCCACACATATTTATTAGAGTAGTATGCCTTAGAACTAAACTCTCTAATATTTCTATTTAAAATCAAACCACATAAAATAAAAATAACCATATTATTTCATTTTTTATTTTATTGTTTAAGGTAAAATGACTATATTTTTTTAATTTTGATTTCTTAATGTTCACATCAATAAAAATAATTTAGCAAAAAATAAAATTATTGACAAAAAATAATACAATTTACCAAAAAACCTAAATATAAATTGCAAAAAAAGTGGAACCCAGTAACAATCAATTATAAAGTAATCCCGAAAAAACCAATACACAATGTCCTATTCTGGTCGAAACATTTAATAGTCCATAATTTCCAAACAATCTGGATTGACTGCAACGAGTATCACGAGACATAAACACAGTGAGTCTGCCAATTCCTCGCTTTACACTCCATCTTTGCCAACAAATAGAAAACACCACGATATCTCCTAAATAAGGAGGCTAAATGCGGGGACTAGATATCCCACTGACTGGAAAGCCTTCGTCCTGCCATAGTTTCGCGAGTAGACCAAAACCGTAGCAGTCCCGAGAATTGTGGAGCCAAACAAGGCTATTGGAGTCACAACTCGACACCATAGATCCTGCTCGGCAGGGGAAATCCCTCCATAACTATGTCATGCAGAAATACTTAGGCATCAATCTAGAATAAGCTACCAAAATAACACTATAAATAATAGCCTTAGTAATCCGATGAACTCTCCGAAATCCACTATTAATGATAGCTATTAGCTTCTCGGTGATAGAGACGGGTCAAAGTTACCATTAACAAATAAACCTAGAGCAATTCCTTTACTGCCAAGCAAGGAGTAAATGCTTCGAATTGCGAATTTACCCAGATACCAAACTCGGAATTCAGAAGCTGAATTCGAGGAGACCCCTCGATTCAAAGACACGAGACCCAATCCATATCGGGAGAATGTCATCATTTAAAACGGATTGCTGAGGGATTAGATTTATTATTTGCGAGGCAAGTTTTCTAAAGTATTACTGAGAAGGTTTGAGGGAGAAGAGTCAGAAGAACCGGGGTATTTATCCAGCTTCTACCGCGATCAACAAAAAGTTAATAACGATGGGACTCGTTGAAATCACCTTATAAAAATGGTGAGGTGTCATCATAATATTATAAATACCTCATCCTATAGACGAATTGATATTCTATCATATTCTCTATTTTTTTTTCCTATGCTTAATAATAACTATATTTCTTGTAAATATTAGCAATATAAATATATATAACATCAACAACAAAAAATATAATTAATATCAGTAATGGGTAAAATATACTTTAATAAAATAAATATAAAATTATTAAAATTATTAAACCGAACTAGTAAACAGATATATCAAAAATTATTTACTAATAATCACAAGAATTATACAAATAATATCTACAATAATAATAATAACAAGCTTAGGATAATGATATAAAGAGATGATACATTCGATATAGACGAGAAAGTATTGACTAAAATAAGTAACATAAACTAACCCATCCCCATTCAACGAAGAGCCACCCTCTAACTTCATTAATATTGTATTTTTTAGTGTTATAACCAAAACTTGCATAGAAATAAATTAAGTAACTCCTCAAATGGAATAAACTCAATAGACCCCCGATGTCCATAATTAAAGGGCAGATAGGGAGAGTGCTTGACAAACCTCATAACCTCTAAGTCAACGCCCCAATAGCACACGAAGTCTTGGCAGCCTTGATTTAGCAGAAGTGCAATATCAGCATCCTAAGGGCATACTTGAATTATTTAAAAGAGAATCTAGAGAGTAAAGTCCTTGATCCTGTGCGAGCGAAGCCTTTGTGGTGTAAAATAACAGTTGACTGTCTTGCACTTTTTTTGGATGTGTTCGAGCTGGATGATCATATCACACAAATATAGTAAGCAAATTCGTCAAGAAGTATATATTTATATAAAATTATTTTTTTAAAATTTACATAAATAATATCCTTAATTCTTTTACATGTTCTTTATTGTAACTCTATTTATATTTTATAAATAATACAGGCAAGATTAATAAATAGCACGACTGGTTCAGGAAGAGCATTTTCCAGAATGCTTCAAACTAGCCATGATTTTTGGAAAACAATAACACCACATTAAGAAGCTACTCCACGCGATGGGTACAAACAAAGCAGCTTCCAAAGCTGCAGATTTCATCAAGAAACTCGATTTGGATCCCACCGAATATCCCGAAATCAATGAACGACTTGCCAAGAAATGTATGAGATTCTTCTTGAAGAGCGAAGGCTGGCATTCCATTGAAGAGCTTTACTAGAGCTCCCCCGAGATCATTGGGTATGCAGTTGAAGATCTGATTCACGCTGAGAAAATCGAGGAAGGCCTCACCCTATACATTCGAAACCTTTCGAAATTTACGAAAGAAGGAGAGAAAAATGAGTACCTTCGAAAACCTGAAATAATATCCAAAATATAACAAAGAATGGCAACCATCAACAACAATGCTTCTCATAATGAAATCAAGTTGCTGGAAAACCAACTGGCGACCAAAGCTGCACTGTTCGAACCCAGTGACAAAGAAAGATATTTGGAGCTTACGGAGTTCGGTATCAAACAAGAAAACGTAGTTTGGATAGACCATCACACTCCAAACGTAGAATAAATCCTCGATGAAATGTTCTCAAACCGCATCCTGGGTTTTGATACGGAATCTCTGGTAGGAACCACGAAACTCCAGATTCAAAAAGAAGGGCTGGCCTTGGTCCAGGTGGCAAGTGCTCAGAAAGTGTATCTTTTTGATGCCTTAAGCCTCGCTGAGAATCCCAATCCAATCATCGGGGAGGCCTTCAAAAAATATTTTTCTGATTTCGGTAAAATTAAGGTCGGCCATTCAGTCGGCCAAGATTTGAGGGAAGTTTGCAAACTAGTGAGAATAGAGAAGAGGGTAGAGCATGTCGTGGATGTTCATATGGTGTTCAAAGGAGTTAACCCTGGAGAGAAATACTCGAATCTCAGCCACATTTGCAAAAAAATCCTCGGTAAGGAAATCTGCAAAATACAGACATTGACAAATTGGAAGAGAAGACCGTTAAGGCCAAGCCAAATCCATTACGCGGCTATGGATGCCGTCTGCGTTGTTAAGATTTATGAGAAGATGCTGGAAGAGTTGGGAGCGCAGTATTTAGACCATTATATCGATGAATAAGAAGAGGATATTCGATAAGATATTGAGAATTAAAGTTGATTTTTTTTCATAAAATAAGAAGTTTTAAAATTCCGGAAAAAAAATTAATGATATTATTATATTTCACCAAATATTTTTTATATAAATGACAATTTAAAAGCCATATATTGGGGGGATGGGGAAAAATCAGTATTGCTGATGAGTTAATAAATGTGTTGAAACTAAATTATAAGGAAAAGCAAGGAAAATCATAAAAAAAAATATAGCATCGCTCAATGTTTACAAATATTTTTTAACATCATGTTCTGTGGATGATCTTTCTAGTTTATTCGTAGAACCAGGCACCACTGTTATCAATCAAAGCCTTCACGATCAAAAGGATCTCCTCTTCGGTTGAGTCCGGGAACTTGGCAGCGAGAGTTCTAAGGGGCATTTACTCCTTAATTTTGTCCATAGCTTTCTTGACCTCAACAGCAAGGTCAACTGGCCTGGCTCGCAGAATTCTGTCGATTTGTTCTTCACTTTTGATAGGTTGTTTTTTGGGCGCATTTCTCTGGGTTGTTACGCTCTCTTCTGCCTTAGTTTTGATGGGTGAGTCTCTGACTGTGCTCGGGATGGATTGTAAGTCAGCCTCAATATCCATGTGGTCTCCACTGACAGGTTTGCTGATGGAAAAACTGCTCAAGGTTTCTTCAACTTCTTTGTGCATAATATTTTCGTCATTATAGAGTGAATGAACTAAAAGTCTGAAGGCTTCTATGCAATCTTCAAGATCTACACTGTGTGAGTGTCGAAGCTTTGCATGAGCAGTACTCAACCTGATAAGGGTTTCATAAGATCTGATTGTGATTGGAAGCACTTTGTACGAACCACCATCAGTTTTTTCCTTGACTCTCAGTTTGGACCAGAGGCTAGCTAACACAGTGACTGCGTCATCAGAGAGCACGGGAGTGATATTTTTTCTACAGTGATTGATGTAACTCTTGAGGTAACCTTGAGTGAGAATCTCGGTTCTGTTGTCTCCTTTGAAAATAGTGTTTTTCTCAAACATCATCTATTCTTTCTCCTGGATTTTCTGAGGCTGAATGATATAGTCTCCTTCGTCTTGTCCAGCGAGGTTTGTATCGACGGGCGAGTATTTATGATTTTTGCAGACTCTTTCGGCGATCTTCTTGTCTCGGACGGCATCAGGCTCGTCGAAAATTACGAAAATAAGATCAAAACGCGACAGAAGAGAGTCTTGCATTCCAATATTCTTTGTCGGGGGAAGATCTTTTTGGTATTCTCCATAGATGGGATTGGCTGCGGCTATCACTGAGCAACGGGCGTTCAGTGAGCAATGGACTCCTGCCTTGGCAATCGTAACTGTCTGCTGTTCCATCACTTCGTGCACAGCAACTCTGTCTTATTCGTTCATTTTATCAAATTCATCAATGCACACAAAACCTCTGTCAGCGAGGACCATCGCACCAGCCTCAATGTTTCTTTCTCCGCTTTCTCTATCGTATGTGATGGCTGCAGTTAGACCCACTCCTGAAGCTCCGCTACCCGTGGTTGGCACTCCAATTTCGACGGTGTTTAAGACCCAACGGAGGATTTGACTCTTGGCAGTTCCTGGATCACCCACCATCAGCACATTGATGTCTCCTCTTAGGTGGGTTCCGTTTTCCAAGTTTTTCTCGCAGCCGCCCAATAGCATAAGCAACACAGCCTTTTTAAGGTGTTCGTGACCGTAGATTGAGGGACAGATAGACTGACTGAAACTGTTTAACAAAGTCTTTTCGGGGAAGGGAATCCGCATGCTGAGTTTATTGGTGTTGGGATTGTTGACTTGTTGGTTCAAAACCATGACTGATGTGCACAGGAGATGAGGTTTCAGAATACCCGAAATCCTAGTGGACCTACTAGCTCTAAGTCTATAAATCCCAATCATTTGAATTCGATCTCCGGGCTTTATCTTATCTATCAAATTGTCCAAAAGAACAGCATTGACACTTCTCGGGAGTTGTCCAGCAGGTGCGTTCTCTGGTAGTTCCTGGACCACTACACTCTGGATGTTCCTAAATGTTGACTTGCCAATTTCGAAGATATACGGGTTATCCTTATTATCTTCTCTTGGAATTGAGTTATTTTTCTTCAGGTCAAACTCTTCTTCAGGGCGAAAGGGTTCGGGGTAATCCTTAGAAAATTCGGTCCTGTTTTTGTCACACCAGTGGACGCTCTTGCTGAGATTGCTGCGTGAGACCGACATCTTCGTAACGATTCCCTGGATGCCCACCAATTGGTTGCCCATTTTACCGCACAGACCTCGGGGACTCACAAAGTTGGCACCAAGACCTCCTTCGAACGAGACCCTAATGTTGGGTTCTTTGTAAGCAGTCTCAATCTTAATTGTCTCATCTAGATCTTCAGCTTGGTGAAGCTGGGAGGCTTTTACCCAGTTTTTAACCAGCTTGCTGAAATGGGTTGGGTACTGAATGATCATGTCAACACCGCGGCTATTGGATTAGCGGAGAGTATCTAATTCGAGGTGGGTCCAGCCATTTTTGAGTGTAAGCTGAGATCGTTCCAGATATTAAGTGAGCCAGGTTTCAGTTTGAGAAAAGAGGCCTTGTGGACCTTCAATATCCATTGCTTACCGTGACATAATGATGTGTGTATATATTTTTTTTTATATATATATAAGGATTATATTTAATATAGATTATATTTATTTTTTTATCTATTATATTAATTTTTTAGTGAAAAAGATATTATATGCACATATATATACATTTATCATGTAATTTTCCATTTGTTGGCAATAGGGTGTATAAAGTAATTTGGAGGGAAACTAATTTTCTATTATAAATAAATAATAATATGAATTAGGCGCCAATGAGCGCATATTTTACTAATTAATCAATACAATCTAATATATAATATATATACAATATACAATATATATATGTCTCGTATATTAGTAATTCATAAATCTATAAAATATGTAACCTTTCTAAGTCTGTTCGACACAAAACAGACATTTTAGTGATTTCATGTAATAATAGTGGGGTTTTGCTGTTTTTTTGTAATTCGGACAATATTCAAACTTGAGTATAATTACATAGTTTTTATTAAACAAATATATATGAATAAATTAAACATCTCACTTCAATAAAATACATTTTTAAATAATAAACTGATTACTAATTTTCTTCAATATATTTTTTAAATTAATTTCATTATTGTTTAATAGTATTTTTTTATATATGTTATGTTATTTATAGCTGAGTAAAAAATATGATTTAACAATATATCAAGGAGTATCTGCATTAATGAATTCAAAATAAATCGATGGGTTACAATTCACAACTTAGACGTCTCGGTCAATTGTTTTATCAAATATCTCAGGGCGCCAATCCTCTGGCAGAGACGCTCTCGGCTTTCTTCTGCTACTTGGCTTGTTCGCTTATAAATGTATCGGGATCCTCATCAACACTTTCGAAGTCAGCAGGCTAGGTTCTCGAATCTCCAAAAAATAGTAGTTAGAAGCAATACTTCCAATGGAAGTGGAGTCGGCGAGATCGGGAATCTGAAGAGTGACTGTTACTCCTGTCTAGTCCATTGGGTCATTTTTTGTATTGTGTTGTACGATTTCAGTATGGTATTTGCGAACGTCTTTGGTCTTAGGTGCTATCCCGACCATACAGTTGATCAGTCCAACCACGTATTCTGAATGAACCTGTTTTTGTTTGGAGAGAGTCTGTAGGATGAATTGCACCGTCTTTCCTCCCTTCGATTTTTTGCAATAAGTCGTGAGTTTAAGAGTATCAAACGATCTGCTTCCGCAAAACCAGCCACCCTTTTTTTATATTTTGACTTAATTTTCTAAGAGATTGTACTTTCCTCGATATGGCTAAATGACCGTAAATGGTTGTCTAAAATATTATTCCCACTATACTGACCCCTTTCTCACAAAGTTAGCTAACAACTCATATTCAATCTTCATCTGCTTGGAATTTAATATCGAACCTAAAAAAACATACAATATTAAGAATAATATAAATAATGTTTTTAAATAAAAAATTGAAAGAAGAGGCAAAAAATATATTTTAATAAAAAATAAAATTACAGTTTAAACATTATAGGTTGAAGTTTAAAAAATAAGTTATATCTTTCTATGGAAAATTGTAACTAATTATCAATTAAAAAAATCAATATTCCGCAGAAAAGTAAAGAATATAAGAGAAAAACTGATAATACAACCTATCGCCCTTCAAAAGTTTATACTAAATACTAATTATATTTTATTTACGTACCCGGCAGCGTCGAAGGCAACTTCACCTGAAAGGGAATCTAGTAGTTCCCACAAGAAAGGTGGCCATCGAAGTTTTTAACGCTAAATCTGTGATTATAAACCTTGCTGTGCCCTTCGTGCTCGATTTCCCCGTCTTGCCATTGAGTAGCTTCGTCTCCCCGCACCTCGACATCTACGGTGTGGACTTCGATGTCTTTGAAAACATTAGCATAAATGACGCCTTCAATCACGTCTCCTGAGAAATACCAGAGTTTTGTGAGTTCTACGTAGATATCGATATCTGAGTCCTTGTTCACAGAAGTTATGGGCGCTGTCAAAAAGGACTGGCTTGTCCTTTATAATCTAGACATTGATAGTATTACTTTGTAGGCTAAAAACTATATATCAAATGTATTTTTGTTTTGTCTTTATTTATCAAATTAAAGAATCGAATATTATAAATAATTGTTATCAATCTTCTAGATACTGGAAATAATAACTGCATATTTCTTTGTTGATCTCAGTGGTATATCCTGAAGATTACCTCCAAACACAAATAATTATATTTAAAAAAAAGCATCAATTAAGTCCTTTAAAATGTAAATATTATCTAAGACATCGTTTGATTTGTATGAAGAAAATCTACATTTGTAATACATAACCATTATTGACTGACAATCGATACAAAATATTTCTACGAAAATATATTTTTTTGAAATACCTTTGGGTATTCATTAATATTTGTGTACAGTTAATAGTGTAACGACCCATTTCAAAATTTTGAATTATACGACATCTCTTCAAACAAAAAAACTTATTAAATTTACATATTTTTTAGAAACAAAGACGTCTATTTTATATAATTTAAAAATAAACTTCAAAAAAATATTAAGTTTCTAAAACATATTTTATAAAAAACAGATATTTAATCAGATATTAGTTAATATATAATATTTTAGTTATTTTGAAAGGGTAAAAAAGGGATTATATTTAAATATTTTAGTTTTAATTATGGAGAAAAATAGCTATACACACGTCTAAGAAATATAGAATCATGTCAATCTATCAAATTGTGTTTCTATACAGTTGTCTTTAATATATATTAATTTATAAATGTATAATATAAACACATAAGAAAAATAAACAATATGAATAACCCTATATACACTGTTCTAGAATAACCACATCTTGTTCTAAATCCCCTCAACACCCGCAAAGTCCTAGTCTCCAAAACATGCACAGCCACCAGTACCCTACATCTGCTCATACTTACAAACGATGATCAGTTGTTTCTAAATTAATACGATCTGTACTAACAAACCCAGAGAATACCCTCACCATCAGAATCATAATAATCAGCAACAATTCCCAGCATACACTTCATCCCCGACCAGCAAGAACTTTCCAAATTATTCACCGATATTATCGACTACGTGCCTATCAACGGTTGTTACTTCTTCGTCTCTGGGTAACCTTTCGGATTATTTTTTGCACACCAAAAGTTTAACTATCTCCTTGTCCAAGTTGTATTCAGCGAACAGCCTGTCCTTACCTCGCTGGTAGGTTTCACTCATTTCTACCGATAGTAGTGCATATACACAGTTTGCGGACAGGATCAAAAAACCCAAAAGGTCAGCAAAGACTTTAATGAAGTCAATCTGAACACTTTAGAAGTGGTATGCATCAATAAAGAGGACGCCGGCGCCTACGGACCTCAGGCTCGGTGCCATCAGCTTTCGTACTACAACAACGATCGGCTTTATCTCACAGGTGGGCTGGATGGGAAAGGCCTCCCGCATACGGATAGCATGTTCTGGACCTACGATTTTGAAAAAGGCTACTGGTTCGCTTTGGAACTAATGTCTCCCATAATGCTAAATTCTAGATCCTACAAAATATTAGAGCGTTAGCCCGACAGAGTCTACATTTTCGGTCTCGAAGATTGCTCGATGCGAATATTGGAGCTGTTCCAAAGCACGGTTCGGGATGCGAAATACAAAAAATAAGAACTTGCTAAACTGGAGCATGTAGTATCGCCGATGATAAACGTGAAAGATACGTGGGTAACTTTGATATTAGAGAATAAGCAATGGAGAAGATTAGTGCTTTTTAGTTCCTATGAAGCTATGATGAAGAAACAGTTGGAAAAGCAAGGAGAGTTCGATTTTGTCTGATTTTAGTTCGATGTTATTTTTTTCTCCCCATTAAAATCACTCATACAATATTTTATAATACAGTAAACATCCCAATCTATAGGATACAAAAAATGCCTTTTTTATATAAAGCTACAATCCTTACTGTTTCTCATAATTTAAATTGCAAATTTATATCATAAATAATAAATATCTATCTTGCCGATAGATAGTTATAATATAACATACATATATATACATACATAAATTTACAGATAATGATCAAGCCAAAGCCCATTTCCACACAAGCTCCAGTGGATCGAGAACACCTCTTCCGAAATTTATTCATATCAGCAGACTCCAAAGACTACCAAGCCAATATAAAAAATAGCATCATCGTCAGTCCCGAGTTTATTCGCATTATTTTTGCTGAGGCTGAGTCAGATCCCCTATCTGCAAAGAAACAGGTGTTTTTGAAACTCGCGTCGTTCTACTCTGCAAACATTTCCAACTCTATCATCCTGGGAGCTAGAGAGAAAATTCTAGCAGGTCAAAGTACGTCAATCCTCGACAGTATTTTCGATTTCGTTTTATCACTTTGCACAACCATTGAAGAAGTACTTTTTAAAATAATAACAAAAAAAATGAATACCAAATCATAAGATTATTTAAAATAATTATTTTAATGTTTTGTTGCTGATTTACAAAATATCTGTTTCGATGTTTATTAGATTGACCACCTAAGTATCGCATTAATTCCTTTTCTTCAATACTGTCACTTTGGTATCTCGAATATAACCAACCTCACACGACGTTTGTCCGAACAGTTCCATTTAGAGAAGTTCGATGTTTTACAATTTCAAGCCATTCTCAAACTCTTAAAAACTATCTTCATAACTAGAAGGCCTTCCACTGTAGAACCACTTAATTTCTTTTACTTGTATGGTCCAGAGGCTGGAATTCGGCCCAAACCTTTAGATAATAAATGGCCCTTTCTTAATGTACCTCCTTCATTTGAATACAAAAAATATATTATTCTATATATTATTGATGAAAGACTATTTCTCTCTTGCTCTGTTTCTAAACGCGACTCTCGAAAAGCCCCGCATGGTTATTCCTTCTCGAGTCGACTTCTAATGAGTCAGTATCAATCTATATTCAAGATGGCAGACTGTTTCTTCAAATCAATAAGCAAAGCTGTCTGATTTGCAATGTTTAGTCGCAAAAATGGAACTTCCTGACCCTTGAATTCAACTATTAGCATGGCTCTCTAAATGTACTTCAATTTTTATGGCAATAATATTATTTTGTTTAACTATAATGAATATAAAATTTTTTTGTATGAGGATAGTTATGTTTAAATTAAACAACAACTCGTAAATCAGGATTGCCTAGGCTGGAAAAAAATGATCAGAGACTTCTAAAAAAGATTACGTTTGGGCAGGATTTTCAAGGGAAGATAAACAGTATTATGCTATTTGATGGTTCTCTTCTTGGGGAATTCATGTACAAAGAAATGCCTTACGGTGTGGAGTCTTGGACTTCCATTAAAAACATCCGCTCCAAGAAGGCATTCGACAATATAGTGTGTGGGTACTTTCCCTTCCTCGTGGTCGACTCTTCGCACAAACAGGTCAGCTTCGACATTTTCAGCAAGTGGCATGCAGAAATCTTCAGCAACACTATCGCCTATGACAATCTATTCTAACAGACTGATTTCAAGATGTATGGAGGAATGAAGACTATCATGGCTTTATTCTATCTTTTTCAGTTCTATCCACAATCATCGTTATCAACGACGACAACACCAGCAACAATCACTAGCAGCAACAATACCTATAATGCTTTAGAGGATGTTGTCGATCTCACCACAACTTTGTTTCAGCTCAAATTCAAAGGACTGGAAGAAGACGCTCTAGACTGTCACTTCTTTCCGACGATATCCATGCTCATCGGCCAGCACAAGAGCCAGAGCGAGTACGGCAAAACTAATTACCTGACGCCACAGTTAATGCGCCAGTATAGCAACCTTCGCACGCACATTCATGACCCACGACTCAAACAACAATTCTTTAAACATATGCTTTGGGAGTGCAAAATCTACAACGCTACCAACCCATAGACCATTAGTCTGTTCTATAAAATGTTGATCACTGGATATCAGAATAATCCCGATTTCTATGAACAGTCATTCAGCTTTGAGAGCATTCTGTACTATTGCGTGAAGCATTTCTAGAACTCGGAGAACAGCTGTTGTCTGAGCCACTACGTAACTGAAAGCGTATTGAGTACTTCTCCTTCGATTGCAACACACGTCAAATAGGTACTCAGGTATCATTATACACTCCACCTCGGATACATATAAAGTACAACCCACTATATTTTTAATAAAATTTATTAAATTATCTTTCTCGTTTAGCGATTCTCTCTCAACTGTTGAAGCATTATATCAGGACAGCCCCGAAGAAGGGTCTCGGTCTTTTAAAGTCTCTCTTGAGATTACTTCTCATGAAATACTCTGCTTGTTTCTACAAAACCCTCCTTCGAGTTATCTACGCTGTTCTGGAGTTCTCAAACACCCAATAACTTGACATTCTACTGAATCAAAGCAATATGCTTCCTTGCCTCTTTCATCTGGCCGAGAAGACCATCAATGCAGATATCATGAAAACCGTCCTTGATATTCTTTTCTTTTTTTGCAAGAACAACATTAAATCCACTCCTGTGACTAGCCAAAAAACGAAAGTCTTGCTCTTTGTTAGAGGACTCTTCAAAAACGCACCCTCATTTTTGAGAAAGTACCGCAACCCTCTCCGCACAAGTTTATTGGGTAAAGTGCGCAGACATTCTTTAAGTTTAGCCGAACCCAAAAGATAAAGGCTAAATGAATAAGGTGAACAAACTCTATTGATTTCTGATGTTGCTGATGTCATCAAACTCAAGCCCAAACTCATCCATAACAGCACTGAAATCTCATCCTCTATTCGTTCTCTCAACGTAATTGAAAATAAGAATCTGGAATAACGATTTACTAATGAAGAGTCAATGTGCGTGCTGTACTAATACTTTAAAATTGCGAGTTCTTACATTCAAGAAGTAATGCTGGTCGACATTATGTCTTTGGTCAACTTTAATGTCGACAATCTAAGATTTTTAAGCAAATCCTACGCCCTCAACCGTCTCCTCCTTTAGGTCATTAATAAAGTTAAGAGTGAAGAACAATCCATCGGCAAAGAATTGTCCCTGAAGATAATGTATAAAGTGGTAGAGGATTCTATTGCTTCTTTCTATACTTCAGGTTCTGCAGATTTAACAAACTATTACATCCTTGTCGGAGCCGTGTCAAATTATTTGTCATTCGAGATCCGAATTGAATCGTCTGTGTTTTCGTTGTTCATCAGGGAATATTTCACCAGGAATACCCCTATGAGGGTTCAGGATTTAGAGAGCCTTTCACCTCTAATGCCGATCATATGGTATGAGATTAGAAAGCATAAACTAATAGCCAGATATAATTCAATGGTAATTATAAAATCAAAGCAGAGTAATATCAAAAGCTCTGATTCAGAAGAATTCAAGGTCGTTTCCCTTGGCTAGTTGTTGGTCTCAAATATATATGAGCTTCTTCTCAGCAAATATAGCTACATCGGCCAGGATGATTTCGAGATGAAATTCTATTCCTTCATCCTAGATGAAAAATCTGATTAGAATATTTTAAAATAGTTTTTTCTTGCTGAAATCACCAATTTTAAAGAAGATGACATCGAACTAGTTTTTGATAATCTAGTGAACCAGTCACTCTCGAGGGTTGTGGTCACTTCCAACTCAATTCTTCGGAAGCGTTTAATCAATATTGAAATTGTCATTCATTGCGCCATATTGACAATTCAATAAAGTCTCGACCCCAAGATACTCGAGTCCACATCGCGTAGACTAACCAAAATCGTAGTGGTTTTCATCTGCATGCTCACTAACCAAAAGAAGTCCCTGATCAGACCGGAACTGAACAGTATCGCAAGGAAGGTTCTGTTTTAAACTATTCATTTTTTCTACGAAAGATACGAGTCCGTGACCGATTAGAAATGCATCTACAGACAGAATCTGAGCATTCTGTTTGGGTTTCTTTTCGACTATATCGATCACATGGATCGCGAGCTTGGGAGACACGATAACTACAAAGAACTCTTGTGCAGAATCCAGTAACTGACGAAGATCCGCTACAATCCATTCATCATCGAGTTTTTTTAGTATTACGTAAGAGATGCCCAAAATAAACAATTTCTCTCTCTGAAAGACATCTGCAATATCGTCAAATTCCAATTTGCCTATCTTTAGCAAACCCTCGACAAACCCGAGTTCTCGTTTGTGTTCAATCGCCAAAATATTTCTGAACTACTAGCAATCTGTTCGAATAAAGAGGCAGATTTCCTACACAGTGTATATACTTCACCCATAATGAACAAGGTGGACGATGTTGCATCGGGATTTACTTTTGAAAACATCAAGAATTAAATCGCCAACGAAATTTTAATCACCTTCGACAAAGAGAATCCCATTTAGGAGGCAACCAGGATTAGTCTAATCAGCGAACATGAGAAAAATTTTAGGAAAAAACTGGAAAATTGGTCAAGAATCTGGAAACAACTGAGAGTTTACCACAAACCATACGGGATTTGGATGAACCAGAAGGAGACTTCTACTCATGCCTGCCTTCACGACGACATCTCTGACAAACAAAGGAAATTAAAGAATTTCAAGGTGAAGGTGTCAAAATATTGTTGCAGTATGACCGGCCCTCGACCCATATTAATGCCTCAGATAGTCGAACCATGGCATGTCCTGAAGGATAAGTTGTTTGTAAATCAGTAAAGTTTACTTAATCTGAACATTATAGTGCCAAAGTAATAAAGGTTTCAGTCAAGAGTCATCGATAGGCAAATGGGTATCAGTGTTTAGGCACTTAAAAATATTTTTCGTTTTTCCCAAAATTTACGCAGTCGAAGAAGCAGCGAACCCGATGTAAGAAACAACAACAAGACCAGCGATGATGGAGAATTTAAGGTAACAAGGATCAAAGGAAGCAAGAAAATGAAAGGATTTATAACTCTCTGCGCTGATTATATCATGTTTCAATATGACGGGGTTATTCAGGAAGATACACATCTTTCTTTTTCGCAGTTTAAGCTCCAGATGTTCAGCCAGCTATACAAAAAGTGGTACTATGTCGATATTATCAATATGGTTAGAAGACGCTATTTGGCCACCAACTGTTGTATTGATGTACACTTTTCAAACCACACCTCCCTGTTACTGGCTTTCGAACCTTAGGATTTTACGCGATTTCTCGATGAAATTGCCAAGATTAAACGTTTGAAGTTAATGATTTAAAAAGATCGTTTACTGCTTAACAAAGTAGCCTTCTTTCAGAACAATTTTTTAATCAACTCACCAGTTGAAAATTGTATCTTAATTGGGGCGACGTCATTGTGGAGATAACGTGTAATGTCTAATTTTGACTATTTGATGAGTCTGAATCTGATTTCCTCTCGCAGCATTCATGATTTCAGTCAGTTTCCAGTCTTTCCCTGGGTAGCAGAAGCCACGAATACTAAGTCTCCAACCTTTCGAGACTTGACCAAAACAATGGGTGGACTTGGCAGTCAGTAGCGCATCGAAGTCCTCAAAGAGAAGTTTAAATCAAATGATCCCTTCAACCCCGTCCCTCCGTTCTATTATGGCACCCATTACAGTTCTCCAGGAGTCATATTTAACTATCTTATTAGGCTCTCTCCTTTCACCGATTGCTGTAAACAGCTACAAGGGGGACGGTTTGATTTGCCAGATCGACTCTTTTTTTCTCTAGTGAGCTCTTGGAAGAGTGCAACGAGGGAGATGTCAGACGTTCGAGAGTTGGTACCTGAGTTTTTTTACCTTCCAGAAATGTTTCTGAATCTTTAACACTACAATTTCGGATCTATGCAGAACAAAGTGGTCGTTAATCACGTCGAACTGCCTATTTGGGCTGCCAACCCTTACCATTTCGTCATTCAAAACAGACAAATCTTGGAAAGCGAGGAAGTCTCCAAAACAATCTCTGATTGGATCGATCTCGTGTTCGGCTTCAAGCAAAAAGGAAAAGAGGCTGAAGAGGCTTACAACTTATTCTACTATCTAACCTATTAGAACACAATCGATCTTAAAAGCATCAAGGATCCTGTGCATAGGACTAGCTGCGAAGCCCAGATTGTTCATTTTGGACAGACTCCTTCACAACTGTTCGAAAAACCACACCCGAAAAGGGAGCTTCTGTCTAAAGAACATTTTGAGGTGGGTTTTCTTCAAAGTTACAGATTTCCCAAATAATCTAAAAACCCAAACGAAAGGCCACTTGGATTACACATTTTCGATAATGTATTGACCCTATTGTACAGGACCAGAACTATAACTTATTCATTAGCTAAAGATGTTGCAGTCCACAGGCTTATTTTGTAAGTTAATCTTCAAAAATCACAATGTAAATCTTTTTTAATCAATGGGAATTACCGATATCTATTCTTCATTATTATTATTATTGTTATTTGTAGCAAAAAACTTAAATGTCCTCAGCATCTAGTTTTGTAAAGTGTGTTTCTTTGGAGAAGGAAAGTATTTTGTTATGACAGGTTATCTGGATAACAGCTACAGAATTTACAGGACTAGTAACGCAGAAATCATAACATCTGGACTTGCCTCTTCGAAAATCCTATCAGTATTGGTCTCCAAGGCTGAAGACCTCATTCTTTTGGGTTGCCAAAATGGTACCCTCGACGTCGTCGAACTCGCTTATGACGTAAATTCGGTGATTTTAGCCAAAATCATCCAGAGTGAGTATTTACCAGGACCAATCCCTCATATGGATGAAAATTAAGGCTTCTTCAACATATCTTCTGGGGACCTGGTGACCATCTACAAAATCACTCGAAGTTTACACTACTTAATCTATGCAGACAATTCAGAGCCGACGCCGAGAAGAGGGTCTATAAAATTTATGCGTTCTTTCAAAAACAAAATCCAAGTCAATGGGAGTATGATTGTATCTTCTCCACTCTTCGGCCTGCTCTTATACGATAACCTGGGCATCAAATGTTACTCGATCAATGGCCAACTAATCAACAGCATAACCACTGCGAGTGCTGTAACATGCCTAACGAGGTTTCGGGACCAGTATTTACATGACGTGGTCAGTTATTTGGAAGACGATAAGATAATAAGTTTATCGTCTCCTGACCTTAGGAAAATTGGTATGGTAGATGTCAGAGAAGAAGGATTTGAAGCATTTAATTTATGCCTGTTGAAAATGGACAAGTTACTACTATTTGGACCTAAGTGATTATTATTTTTTAGTCATCTATTTCATTTTTTTAAATAATCATTCAAACAGTTTACAATATTATCATTTTGATATTAGCGAATTCCAACGATTCAAATATTTAATTTATAATATATTTTTTAAACATATTAGCAATGATATCATCGCAACGAAGAGATGGAATCTTCTCTTTCAATATGCAGTAAACACTATAATAAGGCTTTAACCATAATGTTATTTGATATAATAGCTCGAATCCTGTCTTGACACTCGTAGTAGATTCTAACTGGCGAAAGGACTCATTCAGAGGTATCGATATATTTAAACATTATGGAAAGCGAATTCAAATATAAAACTAACAAAATATGGGTTGAACTTTAATAGATATTAATATATACGTACCTTAAACTGCTAAAAACGGCCGAGCCTTCGACGGCCAGGATAATCAATAAGTCTTCTCGAAATTTGCCAATGACAAACCCAAAGAGTGGAACGATTTCAGTGTTTTTGAACTACTCGGCGGATTCGCAGATATTCAGGAATTTGATAAGAAAGACAAATGATACGCTTTTGTTATCAAAACTGCATTAATAAAATTAAACTATAGTATTCTGGCTTATGACATCAATCCGTAATCTGACGGAATTTTTATAAAATTTAGATGTTACAAAACCTAAATCATAAAATATAGATATTTTTCACTTGTATATGTTAACAATCACTTTTAATAAATTAATATTGTCCACTCAAAACAGTTTTTTTAATTATAATCCATACTTTATAACATAAAATATTGTTTCATTTTCACACATCCATTATGAGCAAAGACGAAGTCCAATAACTCCTTAAAAGATATACATACAATCCAAAAGCCCCGAAATAGTCAACTTTGAAATTTGACGTATATCGGGGAGTTAATACCGATACAAATCTACCATTCACTATCAAAATTCTTAAGGCTCCCACACCCGACACCTATCGTTACCTACAAAAAATTAAGGATACCAAATCTGACTATGTAGTCAAGATCCAGGAAATGGCCAACAATACCGACAAAGCAGTAGTCGTGTTCGAGGACGTGGCTTATGGAAATCTCGACAGTGCCTTGTCCAAATGTAAAAGACTTGAAGATACAGATGCCCTCTACGTTGCCAAGAGTCTGTTATTCGGACATATCGATCTCACCAGAGGAGGTGTGAGCTGGACAGGTGGTCTCTCGGATGTGTAGATAACAGAAAGTGGAATGAAGCTCTCTTGGCATGGAGCAGAAATAAAAGCCAATAATTTGTAGATCGGAAGGGTTTAGTAATCTAATAATTCGGGTAACCCAATCTCAAGAATAATATAAAAAATAACCTCCAGAGATGAAGGCACTGAAAAAGGACTTCTGCCTTTCCCCAAAAACAAACAGATTTTGGACCTCATCAAAGTTTCTGGATAGAATGCTTCCGAAATGAGTCTGCATCCCTTGCTCAAAAAGCGAGAGAAAATCTTCAAGAAGAAAAGCAAGTCGTGGCTCGCTTTACGTGAAAGCAAATCCAAAAACGAATACTACTAATAGACAGTCTATCTCGGCGCTTCGTTAGTACAAGGGTTCGTGAAAGTAAAGATGTACGAAATGGGGAGGATCGACAGGGATGTCATTAGCCTAAACAAGACAAAGCTCACAAACTACGTAAAAGCTTTGGAATAATACGAAGATGGCGGATTCACCTACTTGGTATGCGAATACTCCAACGATGGAAACCTGCTTCAGTACACCACCAAATTAAAAGCAAGCAACATCGTATTAAAGGAGGACCAGATAGAGTACTTCCTATACTCTCTAATCGACCCTATCAAACAGGTGCAGTCTTCTCCGTTATTGTCTATCAACACGATTCATATTAAGAATGTTTACCTCCAAAATGGTATTCCCAAACTTGGTGAGGCTTATGCAATGAATCCCAAAACTGAATAAGCGCTGAGGGACAAGAGCGATGTTCCCGATTTTTATCACCCGAAATGGAAGGCGAACCCGATGACTCGAGACCCGAGCTATGACACTTACTCTTTGGGGATTTTGCTTTACAAGTTAATGTATACAGAATACCCCATCTTCCCAGAAGGCAAAGTCCATATCCCTACCACTCCCCAATACAACAAGAGAATTAAGACGACACTCGAAGTTTTTCTGAATGAAGGAGGCCGTATTTAAGATATCGAGTCGAAGCTTGAGGTCAGCGAAGCTGTGAAAAAACAGATCAAATAAAACAAAGCCAAGCAAATCCAAAGCTAAAAGGTTACAAAAGTGAGGAAGCTTCCAGCTCTTGAAGATATCGCCGATAATAAATCTGACGAAATTTAACAACTAAAACTTGCACCAGATGAGGTAGGATGCTGGGATATGCTTTGCTAGCCAATTAAACTAGATCCCAATGGAAAAACTTAGGCTAATTTCTTCATTGAGACAGAAAATTCCCCTTTTCGAGCCTACAGACTATGCACAAAAATTCTATTAGTGCTTCTTATGTATATTTTAGTCATGTACCTTTCGTATCTATTCAACATTGTCGACTTGTTATCGAAAGTCAGCACTTTCCAAAGTCTGAACGTCACAATATCTTCGCAAAACTACACAGTGGTCATTTCGGACACGTACACATTTTACACATCATTCAATGCAACCGGGACCAAGGATTATAATGCTTTAGCGAATAATCTTTATTGTGGGATTGATAATTCAACCTCTACAAATTTCTCCTCTTTTGCTAACTCTAATTCTTCAGGATTTGTTCTTTATCTTCTGTTCTCACTCATCACTTTCGGTATTCACCATTTTATCAATAACATTTCTACATCTGAGCTAATTCTAAAAAAACTATTATTGCATTATAGTCTGCTTTATGGTCTTCAAAGCCATCCAACTGAATCGGTTCGACCTTGCCAAAGCAATAGTCAACTATCAATCTGGCATCAGCAATTTCAACATTTCTGGCTATATCATATTTAATATGGTGTTTGCTTTGGCCATTTACAGTCATTATTTCTTATTCAATATGGTTTTCCACAGTCAATCGTCACCATGTTTTGGAGGAGATGCTACAAAGTGGTTCAATAGCACCATCTATCTTTTTAAAGACAGAAATTATGTAATTCACTTCTATTTTAAACATTTAAAATCAAATATCCTTAATAAATTGTATTTATATCTAGTTGTGGCGATATATAATATCCTTGGCAATATCATCTTTCGTTTTGTGTTTGCTCAGCTTCCTACAAGTCACCTTTCATGCCTCCATTAAGTACTCCCGGATCTTCAACCCCATCCTGATGTTCTTGCCCTTCTATCTGGCGATCACCATAATGTGCAGGGTTGGGGTCTACACTCCTTACACTCCCAGCTTCCTTTCCAATTTCTCCATGCTGATTTCCAGATTCAGCAGTGGGGTATACGTTGCAATCTTTGGCATATTCCCAGAATTGTTAGTGCTAGGAGAGCTACTCATCTCTATTGCAGTGGATTGGCTGTACTGGAGGTGTTTGGACCGGAAAATCCAAAGTTATGTAGGGGAGGAGTCTTTCTCGGAGGATCGCGTCTGATTAAATATTTATCGATTAACTCAAGCAGTAACAATTATGAGTCTTCATATTGTATTGTATCAAATCATATCCTTTTATTCAGTATTCAATAAATGTGGTGATTATCCAAAATAAAAATAGTTAAAAAAATAAATAAATGCTTGAATCGAAGGAAAAAAAAATGATTATTTTTTTAAACAACACAATTTTTTTATCAACGTCAATAACTGTGAACTTTACTCCTATATTCAAATTCAGGTATTTGAATACGAAATTCAGAGAAAACTGGAAAGGTTATTGGGATGACTTTGGATATATTTTCCTGGGTTTGTGATGCTTACCTAATAGTCTCCAGACTAGCCTGTTACACCAGCTTTTTGTTTTCGAAGACTTTTTTATTCTCCTGTTTGGTTTCGCTCTTATTAGATTTTTTTATCATTGAGACCTAAGGTAACTATTAGGGGGCGTTGATAAGAGTGGAGGGTTCTTATTCATATTTTTTGGGGCGTTAAATGTTTGGGTGTTAGGCTCTGGACCCAGTACAACATCCCATTATTCTGAGTTTTCGATATGGTTGTAATTTTGAGTGGCTATAACCTAAAATGTTTGTTATTAATATTTTTTTTTTTATTACAATACTACTCCTTGCCTTTTTTTTTTAATGTATAAGAAATTATTCAATGAACAAATAGTAATAGATAATCCTAAAAAAGATGATCAGATAACCCGTATTTTCTTACATACAATGTCATAAAAATGCTTTAAAGCTGAACATCGAAAAGGAATTAAATAAGAATTATGGATAATTTTTTTGATATTATATACGTAACAGATTCCCATTCAAAAGTATTATAAATATACTTTTTAAATTATTTTTTTCGACAGAGGAATACAGACAGAAAAAGGCAAATAGAGGCAATCATAAAAATAAAAAATGTATGATAAGTAATTTTTTTATAAAAATATAATTTGTATTATTGTATATTTATATTTGTTTTCGATTGGGATTATTTTTATATACAAAAAACAATGTTATTTTCTTTATTTCGTTTTTAATCATTATCCACCTCCGTATTTCTTTCCGAAGACGATCAACTGAAGTCTATCGTACAAAGCGAGGACACCAGCTCCTGCAACTCCTCTCAAAATGTTAGCACCAGCACCCTTGAAGAAGGATTTCATGCCCTCAGCCTGGAAAATGACTCTTGCGCAATGAATCGAGCTGTCATACTTGACTGCACCTCCAGAGGTCATCATCATTCTTCTTCTGATGGTGTCGATGGGGTAGGAAGCCAGACCAGCGCCCACAGTCACTCCCCAACCAACGAGGAAGCTCACCAGAAGATTGTTCCTGTATTGTTCTGGGAGTGAGGGAATGATGCTGTCATACATGCCGAAGTAAAGACCTCTGTAAATGACGATACCGACACAAGAGATCACGAATCCTCTGTACAATCCCTGGATACCGTCTGTGGCGAGGGTCTTCTTGTACACATCAATGAGGCCGCTGAACTCCTTTGATCCTCCTTTTTTGGCGTTCTTGAGATCATTGGTCAATCTTGTTCTGGCGTAGTCGAGAGAGTACACGAAGGTCAAGGACGATGAACCGGCCAGTCCTCCTGCTGCGAGATTTCCAATGAACCAAGCGGCATAACCGTCTTTCTTTTTGTCTTTGCCGAACAATCTCTTGAAGTAGTCCTTGAACGCAAAGTTCAATGCTTGGGTTGGGAAGTACCTGAGCACGTTGGTGCCGTTTCCCTTCCAGAGGGCCTTGGTGCCTTCTTCAGAGACGACTCTCCTACCACAATCCATGATACCTTCGTAGGGGGTGGTCAGAGAACCCTTTTTGAGCATCTCATCCATATTCTGGAGTCTCAGCTTGATGAGTTCGATGGGAGCTGCGATAGTTTTTGAGACTGCAGCGGAGACACCTCCCATGAAGAAATCAATCATGAAGTTTTTGAAGCTGGCTTCTTTCTGTGCCATTTTTGGATTATGGTGTTTTATAAAAAAATTCGGAAAATTCGGAGTTTTTTTCTTTTTTATATATTCAATATAGAACTTGTTGAAAAATGAGAGTAGATTTAAAATATACGAGAGAAATAAAAAAATATCAACGTAACAAAAAATCCAAATAAAAGACTCAAAGAAATTGATATAATGTATATTTATATTTTTACAACAGCTCATATAATATAATTAAATATTTTTTAAAAAATATTGAAGTTATATATTTATAGATTCTTTAAGGTTCAACAGAGTTCTACTGAGTTTATAATGTAATAGTAGAACTGTGTTTGCTTTTTGTGAAATTTGGAAATTTATGCGTGAAATCCAATAAAACTATCTATTACTATTAAATATTATGATAAACACATAAAATATTTTCCTTTCCAAAACTTTGGTATTCAGAAACTATTCATTGATGTTGATTGATTTTCTGGTTGTGAAAGATTTGATAATTTTATTGTTTATAATGTGTTATATTAAAAAAATAATAGTCAACAATAACAATAAAAAAAAATATATTATAAGTCGTGTATTTTGAGAATTGTTGGAAAAACAATGGTATTGGGTATTTTTTAATAAAATAAAGACTATATTAAAAATCATTTTTAATTTATGTTGATTCATTTTTTTATTTATCATCTGAATGACTTTATGAAGCCATTCTTATGACATCTTTCAGAGTAATCGAAATCGATACAGACATACACAACCGTATATGCTAATTCCATCGTTAGAATACCATACAAATCGTAAAATGAAAATAAAATTAATACTGTTGACAATATTTTTTTTAAATAAACTCTTCTTTATTAAATATATATATTTTTAAATGGATATTCGATAATTATTAATTACTATTAATCTATTCTGTCATGAAATTTTTCTGACATATAAGTCTGAAATTTGATATTACCTGCAATTGCTTTTTTATTTATGGCATTAATATTTGTAATTTGAATACTAAAAAAATATATAAAAGGCTCGATAAAATATGATATTTAACTAAATACAAATTATTGACATCCAAAATTTTCAAAGAAAATAAAAATGTGATGATATTTCACTCCTCCACAAATAAGTGCATGGATTTTAAAGATGCTATCTGCTATTGGCTCAACGTTATCATCTGCCCCTGGGGATCCAAAATATATTGTCCAGATTCGTCCAACAAATAACCCTCTTTATCAATTTGGTAAACTTGAGATTGGACAGCCTCATTTTCGACAATAATACCCTCCCCCATAGCCACACCCTTGGGTTGGGAATTTACTGTCAAAGCGTTGGGGTTCTTCACTGCTGCCAATATTTGATGTTTTTTTGGTGATATTTATCTTTTGGCGATAGTAACGTTTACAGTGCTTGATTCTTGCTGTGGTTCAACTGTCGATGAAGAATGGTTTGTGGATGATCCAGGATGAAATCTCGATTTTACAACTTAGTTTAGGATTACAGGCTGCTGCTCCTCCTTTGATTCGCTAGAGAAGATCCGGCTCAAATGCTAATGTTGTTATTGCTCAACCTTCTCCAATCCTTTTTGTAGTTTGTTGGTATTCTACTCGAGTTCCTGGCGGAGAGTCGCCAGCTCTTTGGACAATACGTTTGTTTCTTCATGCTTCATGCTCACCAACTCAATTTTAGACTGATTCTAATTACTCTTCAGCTGTAATTCCACGAGTGCCTTTGATATTCCAATAATTTCGGCATTCATCTTTGACTTTTATTCTCCTATATTGGAGATGGTTTTTTTCAGCTGCTATATTTATTTTAGAGTTTTAGCAAGACTGGCTTCTACTTCCTTAGAGGTTGTCTGAGGAGGGGTCGTCTCTTTCGAAGGAGGATTCGCGTTATTAGTAGGTATTTTTTCGAGCTTTTCAATCCGAGTTTCAAAATCATTGTACAACTCTTTCATATCGTCGATAAAATTCAAGGGCACAAATTGCTATTTGAGTTCTTTGTCCATTAATGAGACGAAGGTCTTCAGATTGGTGATCGTAGTCACCTCGTGGTCCTTCATCTGATTGGTGAACCTGATATTTAGGTCTTTGGAGCGCTAGTCAATCAGTGAAACCGTGGACTTGGAGAGCATTTCCACGGATCGGTGAACCTCGCGAAGAGACGATAATACTTTGGTCTGCATGAGTTGCTAGATTGATTTCTCAACTTACTATTTAATATATGGGCGGAGAGATTAAGGATTGAAGATGTTGGAAGCGGAAAGCTGGCCGTTGATGGAGATGTCGGTAACTTGTCTAAAAAAATATATTAAAAAAAGAAAATAAGGAAGATAGGCATGTTTGATCATTGAGAAGTTTTAGAAGAGATGCTGTTTTTATGATATTTTATTGTGTCTTACGATCCGCTGAGGGAAGGAATAGAGCCAATGGAATGATTTGAAAATGGAGTTGGTTAATTCTGATTGATGCCTATATTGTATGATATTATAAAATAAAAAATGATTATTGTATGACATGAGAGTTTTCGTTACTAAGCAGAGAGTATTCAGTTTTCTTTGCCATCGATTGAAGAATATTTGCCTTGCGACCTCCATTTAGTTCAATGCCTTTTCTTTCAAAAATCGGTTTTTTACTCATTTTATGGGTCTGGTAATTTATGTTTTGTTTAATTGTAATAAGACAATTTCTACAAAAATTAATCTTAATAATATACTTGTACATAATGCAGCAGTCTATAAATTCATCTATTATTTTTCACTTAATAATAAAGAATGGGTAAATACATTTGGCAAAAACGACGATAATCAAATATATAATTATACATCCTTTATCCCGATGCCCTTTACTTTTCCTTAATAGAGCCGAGCCTATAGTTTCTTTCTTTCTTTTGTGAAGCAAAATCAATAGATATAAACACGATACAGTTCATTAATAATCTATCTGACTAGTCTACCAATAAGAAACAGTAATATAAAATGTGATAGTTGCTTATCGACGCATGACACAAAAAGAAAAAAAAAATAAGCCTGATAATAGTGAAAAGAAGAGACGAGAATTGTGATATATAATTTAAATATAGTGTATAAGTGAGAAGAACAGATGTTACGGTTAGATTATATTTTTTAAAAACAAATAAGCACTCAGACTAATGGCTAATCAATGAGAAATATATTTTATAGTTTTATTTTTGATTAAACATAATGTTTAATTTTTGTTTCTCCTAAAATAATCATGCTACCATCACTCCAAAATAAGTTGAAATTCCCATCATCAGACTGGGCTCCGCAAATTCTCGCAGCAACAACACCTCGAATCGGAACACCAACCGCAGAAATCTCAACACTCTTATCCCTTCCAGCAGTCCAACCCAGCCACAATATACCCAATATGCATTGCCTCTCAAACAGAAAAGTAAAGGGATACTCAATGTCAGTCGCGAGAAGAGGTTACTACTCCTCGACACAAGTTCTAATAACAGGAGTAATAACTACATTAAGACTCCAAATTCCAGACTCAATAGCCAAAACTCGAAGGATTACGAATAGCTCAATCCAGATGAATATTCCAATTTTCAACAAACATCCGCAGTAATAAAGACAGATCAGAGACATAGTAACATGAATAATCATCATGGTAACAATGACAATGGAAATTAATCTCGCAGTGCGAAGATTGTTTTACATAAAAAAAGTCATATTATTATAGGACCTGAAATTTAATTCAACGAAATACGAAAAAAGCTTTCTTTCAATGTCCCTCCAGCAAATCCAGGGCCTATCGCTTCTCCTATTTCTACGGGTACGAGCGTGGAGAGGGCGCATCGGTGGATGGACACCTAACCGAACTGTAATGCGCAAGCTGCAAGCCCAACACTCAAGCAGAGCCCAGAATATTATCGTCACCCCTTTGTTAAATCTTATTTACCTGCTCAAATAAATGCTGCTTCTCACCAAACCTGCACCTATACCAACCATATAAACCGCTATTTCCCAGTCACTAACCAATAATCCTGTATGATTCCAGCCAAATATGTAAACTTTACCCATAATATTCAGAGCAATAATAAGCAGGGGTGTCGAGGAGGGGTTCCTGTCTCCTTCGACCATCAACTCGCAAATACGAATAAGCCTCTGTCCACTCGAATCGTTCAGAATCTCCATGCAACAGCTATGAAACCCTTGAAACAGCTCATGGTTACCAATACCAATACGAATAATGTCGATCCCAAAAAAAAACTAATCCTAATTGAACCTAGAGAAAACGCGATGAATATTCAACCTCATAAATCAACTGAGTTAAAATTCACTTATTCCAACAGAAACTTAAGTCCTCCCTCCTAATCTCCATCATGTATTCTACAGTCTCCTTCGCTAAAGATGCAAGAATAATACACACGCATATCCTCTCTCGAAAAGACGAACAGATTAGCGCATTAACGCTTCGTTGCCGCGACGAAGGTCTCCAATCCAGCAGACACGTTAAAATTGTATTAAAATTATAAAGGAAGCTCAGTTCCAAATAGCTAAAATAGCAAGAAGGACGTTTATGGCGGAGATGATATGATGGCCGATACAATCAAGAGATTCGGGGACTTGAAACCCAGTCGGTACAAATTCGCCGAAAGCAGACATGAATATCCTTCTTCCTCGGAAAGAAATTCAGTACGGGTGGAATAATCTATGATCGAGAGTTTTTCTGTAATGAAGAACTTTCTGGTTTTGAAAGTGCTGAAATACAACAGAAGCGACAATAGTCAGCAAGAAGAAATAAATTCTCCACACCAACATCATCAATAAAATAACGTATAGTATTAAAATCTATTGGCTTATGAGAAGAATATTGGTTTTTTGGTCAGCCTCAAAAAAGTGGACAGGATACACCTCACCCTCATCTCGAACGAAATGATGGTATCTCGATTGCTTATGCATAAGGATGTTTCTTCTGGTTGTCTCCTCAAATATTACGAGTCCCAATTTTCATAAGGAAACTCCTATCTCATCCTCCGATAATTCTATGACACAACACTCTACAAGATTCGGAATGACATCTCCGAGGAGAACCTTCCGAGCTATATCGCACCTCTTGTAGAAGCATTCATACTATTTGCGAGGGTAGGAATCAAATACAACAACTTCACTCTCCACAATGTGGCAGTAGTGTCGTCGATCCTCCCTATATCTAGCAAAGCGATTGGATCATCCCTTCCTTTGAAGGTGATGGACTTCGAGAACTGTGTGATGTTGGGAACATAATCATAGTTCTTGAATAACTATTACAAATAGCTGTTGAGAGAGAGTGTAAAGATAATTCTATGCATTGATAATGAATCAGTATATTATTCTAAGAGGTAATATCGAGTGGCTAACGCCAAAACAATTATGTTCCTTCAATCACTGAAAGATTCAAGAAGTTTGTTGAATGATATCCAATCCAATGTTTACTTCGCATGAGACAAGAATTCGTCTGTTATTTTTGTTCTATTGGAAAAAACTATTCATTTTCTATATTTATTTTCCTTTTAATTGTGGCTGATTATTCTTTCTTTCGATGATTTAAAATATCTAATAAATACAGATGGTAAGTTTAAAGATGTTTTACAGATTTTTTCTATTTTTATTATTTCTTTCTTTTTAATGAAGAGAGTCTTATTATGTATTTTTCTAATATCATATGCTTATCGAGAAGTCTTTTTTGAAATATTGTTCATCGGATAATTCAGCTGATTTAATATCGCTTATTTTTGTATATAATATTGGTCAGGTTTTCATTAGTAATCGAAAATATTACCATTTTTAGAAATGAAAGGCAGGCATTATGAGTCATGGTTAAGTATAATTGATTAAATAACTATTTTTTGTGTATCTGGTGGGCTAAAGCAAACACTTTTCAAGATGGGAGAGATTAAATTTATGATGAGTATCATTGTTTATAAACAATGTAGCTATGCAGATATATTTGGAAAGAGTTATTGATCCACAAATAATTCCAACAAATCAATAAAAAAATTTAATGATAATCTCGATAATGCAAATAATATAAATTCGAAGCATGTTCCAAAAAAACACAATAACATTTTAATTAGTGTATATATATATCAATATATTTAGATATTGATATATTGATATATTGATATATTGATATATTGATATATTGATATATTTATAAACATATATTGATAAACATATATTGAATGGATGATAACTATATGCTCTAAAAAGTTTTGATTGGAAATAGGTACACATTTAGTAATTGCTAACTGTTGATTTGGAGGAGGTTGACTATCATCGATATTTTTGAAAATATGATTCAGTTCGATATTTTTTAGAAGTCCAAAAATTAAGACTAAAAAGAACCAGGTCAACGTCCTCGGATGCTTTTTGTTGAAAAATATAATAGAATCAATAAAAAAAATATGTTTATGATATTTATTTTTAATGTTTTGGGAAAAATAGTAATAATAATTATGAATGAGTATATAATACAGTCAACAAATTTGAAATATTACGATGTTGATTTGGATATTCTAATAAACTTTATAAATCAATAATATCTTATATTTTTATAAGTATTTTATTTACAATGTCTAACTCTCCTCAATATTTTAAAAAATAAAAAACAATAAAAAACCATAAAAAACAAATTGTTTATAAAAATGCATAAGATTTGTTCGTACAGTTTACAAATAATGCTTGTGCTTTTTGATAATATTTTAGGATTTTGCTTCAGGTTTCCCTCCTTCACAAGTGTGGAGCATTTTCTTCTGACTCCAAAGACAAAAATGCCATTTTTATTTACAAAAAATATAATACTCATAAACCTTTCAGGTCTCACAAATGGTTTCCAAATATCTCTAAGTATCTCTAAATGAATAATAATAAATCTAATATAATTTATTTTTATTTAATTATAATCGTTAATTAATAACAAGTAATTAGTTATGACTTCAGTTTTATAGCTTTTTCAAAATAAATACAAATATTGTAGTTTATCGTATTTAATTCACCCAATCACAAAAACAATGTCTCAATGCTGATTCCATTTCCCCCTTCGTATATACTTGATACGTGAATCGCCGACCTACTCCAAATATCATAACCTGTGAGAAGTCTTACATCTGATCTCGGGTTCTTCGACTTCAAAAATCATTAAAATGAATCCATAAATTGTTTTTTTTGAAATTAGATTTTTCCTGTTCTTATTGAATATATATTTATATGTTTATTTATTTGTATATACATACGTATATATACACATGTGTATTTTGTTAGTATATATATATATAGATAACGTATATCAAAGATTTATGTAAGATTTATTGCAAAAAAAATATATAATAAATCATAATATTAGAATGGGAAAAATACATTCGGCTCATATACTGTCATGCTATTCTCAAATACAACCACTACAAAATACAAATAAAAATAAGAAATACAGTTCGTTTATCGATAGCAAATGTAGCCCTGAACAACCTATACTCGATCAATCGTTTATAATTGATAGTTGTGTTGACCTTTAAATAAAAAAAATTTGTTTATTTATTTATTTCATTTTATTTACAATATTAATTCATAATTGTTTTTTATTTAATATAAAGTTGTTGTTATCATAATAATTTATTTAATTTTGGCAATAAATAACTTTAACAAAGCATTGAATAATATATTGAATGATATGTTTGAAGCATTAACATCGTCAAAAAATACACAAATAATTTTAGTAATAAAATAGTGAATAAAAAAAAATAAAAAATTATGATGAGGCAGAAGTTATATAAAAAATGAGATATTTTGTTTAAAAAAAATATGAATATACAATTTTTGATTATTTTTAAAAAATGTCTATCTATATATATACATTCAATATATTTCCATTAAAATAATAATGTTTAAAATCATTAAAATATCTTTAAAACAAAAACAAAAAACAAAAATGATATTTTTTAAATACTTTTATTATATACGATTATAAAAGCATTTTACCAATTAATTTGTTATTTTTTTCATTTGTGTGAAACTCTCTCATTATGCTCAAGTTAAAAATAAAAAAGTATATGAGGAATTTTATAACTATAAAATCGACGCATCGACTCAATATTTAACAAATCATTATAATCAAATAGTGGTGTATAAAAAACACTGCTTTTAATGGATCGGCTCCAGTGGCAATATAATTATATTTTTAAATAAATTCAATCAGTAACAATATAAACATAAAAAAAAAGAATTACCCAAAACAAATTCTCCATATACGAACATTTAGATTGACTACTTAGAATACAGACGACTTTTACCACTTGAAACTCAATTCTGAATCAAGAACAAACCAATATACACTTTTAGTTTCTTAATTTGACCCCATCTTCCAATATAGACCGACTCCCTAATTCTTTTTATTTTTTAAAAACACTACATCAAAAAGAGTAACAATAAGAAACAACAAAAAAATACAAAAACAAAAACAAAATCTGCCAATGGTTTCCATCATACTAAAAGACTATGAACTGATTAAACTTCAAATCCCTGAATTTGTCCAAAAGATTTACTCGATTTTATAGGTAACCTAATTTTATTCTATAATTTCCATCACCTTTATTTTATTTATTCAATAATTTTGTATATATTTTTTAAAAAATTCATTCATTTTTTGTTTGCTATTGCCGACGATTGGCAAACAATGATGACTTAATGGATTGAAAATAATACAAATTGTTGTTAAAACTGTATAGAAAAACGATTATTCAGACATAATTTGTTGGAGCAACAACTCGTCCGAGATCCATATAAAGGACCCAGTGGCTCTGGAACAAAGGATTCTCCCTCTCTACTTTCGACATAAGAAAATCGAATCTTTCATTCGCCAACTCAACATGTATCGTTTCACAAAAGTGAACAAGATACAAAAATAGAAAAACCATATGTTCTTCCGAAACGATAATTTTAAAAAAGGCCACCTGTAATAACAAAATAAAATCAATCAAAAAACATAATTTTATTTTTCAACCAAATTCTCTTTTGATATTTTTAGATATATTATTATATTTAAATCTTTTTCATTTTGTTGGTTTATGTATTTATTTTTATTTACTATATAATGATATATTTCTTATTGCATATTTTTTAAACATGTATAGAACCCTCTTGTCCAATATAAAAAGAAAAAGAAAAACTGTAACTGGCGTTCACACACCCGAAACTGTCACTGACTCCGGGGAAAACGATTCCCTAGATGTTTACAAGGAATTTGTCAAAGAGAATCTACTCCTGATTCAGCGGGAGCTACAAAGAATAAGAGCCTGTCACCCCGAGATCACAGTTGAATTGGTAAAATCATTCGAGTCAGTCGGAGCACTGATGGGAGGGAAACTGGACCCTGGACTTCTTCTTAAGAAAGAAGAGATCCCGTCTGTTGCTAGCCACACGCATCTCTTTCGATCTTTAAAGGAGGCCTGGGCAGACGAGAACCATGCTCCGATGAGATTCGATTCTATTTGTAGTATCGATGATCAACTCTTGGGCAAGCTGTGATCTAAATTTCAAAAGTATATATTTCTACATCATTATAGATGAGGTTCTTGTCTATAAAACTATTTTTTTGTTCAATATTTTTTAATGTATTTTTTAACCAAACCTATTTTTTTAAAGCAAAATATTAAAATAATAACTTTTATGAGAATAAGTTTAAGATTCTATAAGATACTTCCTTTGCTCTAAATAAGCAAATAAGTCTATATTAATATATACCCACTAATAAAAAATAGAATCAAACTAAACTTGAACAAAATAAATTGTAATGGTTTTTAATATTATTGAATAAATGTCCACTATTTTTACTCACATCTGAAGTTATATAATTTAGTATTTATATGGTACAATCATTAAAAAAAAATGGATCTATCTAATATAGTTTTATCTAGATAATCGAATGAACCTGCCAATATCGCGCTGTCAAACCATTGAGATTGTCTTTCGAAAAAACGAAGCAGTTGTTTTTTTAAAATTATAATTATTTTGTTTAAAAATATCATTAGCAATTTGTTTCAACGAATTCCTTGTGCTCATTCTTCATGCTATATAAACTTAGCAATGGATACCCAAATATACTATAAACGAATTGTCATTGACATATCTGTATTTGTATATTTTCGAATTGTTACTCGTAATATCGCTGCTCCACATATACTTACCAGTCATATAAAATATATTCTTATTTTTTAAATTTCTTACCGCTACTAATATATTTTGGAATCTTTTTTAATAAGATAATATGTTGGGATAATACAAAAAAATATCTTTAAAATCATCTGTAGGCGACACTGTTAGCAGCGGCGTTGATGAGGCCTTGAGCATTCACGTTGCTGGAATAGCCGCCAACGTTGGAGTTGGAGTAGCCTTGGACACCGCCCACAACAGTGGGGTTCACGGTGCCAGCATTCGACGAATAAGTCACTTGTTGGGCTGCACTCGAGAATCCTGCAGGGATATAAGATGTTCCAGTGTTGTAGTTGGCACCTCCAGTGGTATAAGAAGGTCCTTGGGTGGTATAGGTTGTAGTTCCTCCGGTGGTGTAAGCAGGTCCTTGGGTATAACCTCCTTGTTGGACGTAGGTTTGTCCTCCTCCAATCACTTGGCCAGTGGTATAACCAGTCTGTCCTCCTTGAATGACTCCACCGGTGGTGTATGTTGTGGTTGTGGGGGCACCGACAGTGCTATAGGTGACATTGCCAGTCGAGTAGCCTCCGACCTGTGTTACACCTCCGACGTGGGAGTGTCCGAGTTCAGTTTCGGGGTAATGGATGATTTGACTATGTCATAAAATAAAAAAAAAAATATGTTTTTTTAAATAATTTTTTTTTACGTTTCGATTGGAAGGTATTGAATTCTTTCCCAAGTCTTTTCTTGGGGGATATATTCAATGACCTTGTCGTAATGGATTCTTGGGATGTATTCAGTCTGGTACTCAACTGCGTAGTAATCCTCGATCACTCTCTCGACGGGGACTCGATCGTATCTCTTGACCTCATCGTATTCAGTGACTTCTCTGGTGATGGGGACCCTTTCGATTCTTTCGACGGTGTCGTATTCAGTATGGACCTTTTGGAAAGGAATGTATTCGATTCTGCTTTCCACGGGGATCTCTTCGGCAACAGCTCTCTGGACGAGTTGGGTTCCGAGTTGGCTGGTTCTGAAGGCGGTGGGGGCACCAGTGGTATAGGTAGTGGTGGGGATGGCAGTGTTA
>JAHDVE020002629.1:0-40564 GCA_022606495.2 Halesus radiatus
GTGGTTAGTATAACGACTTTTAAATATTGAGTTTACTTTAGTTTTGTAATACGTTTGCTGGATGCAGCTCAACAAGCCGAAATCAACCATATCGAACATTGGCCACATGTGCGGAACTGCATGCTCGGGTGAAACCTCCACCTTCCCGCTGCCCTTCTGCTGCCCCTCTGCCGCTCTGCTGCCGCTGCCGATGCATAGCTAAGATGACCGTGGACACGTGCAAAATATGTTCACCTCGACGTCGAAACACCCGCACCCCGCGCACCCCGCAACAACCGCCGACCCTTTCACCCCTAAGCTGTGATCCTACGTGCTGACCTGGACCGATGGCATGGGACCTATGGTATATGACAGATAATAACAATAACAAGAACAATGACTATACGCATAATAATAATGAGTGTTGTAATAAGTAATGTGATGATGATACAGTGATAATTGTGTAGAAGTTTTAGTTATTAGACAGTTTATGGCCTTAGGATTCTGTTTAATATAACTTTTTTGTTGTTGTTTATGTTTTAGCACTAGTTAAGTGATTGTATACATATGTAGGTTTGTGTGTGTGTTTTATGATAGGATATGTTAAGGTTAAAGATAAGTATAAGATAAGATAAGATATAATGTAAGATAAGTATTATTATTATAGTATTATTATGGTATTATATAGTAATATTATCATTAAGTATTATTGTTATATTACACTAGTTAAGGAATTGTTTACATATGTAGGTTTGTGTGTGTGTTTTATGATAGGATGTGTTAAGGTTAAGATAAGTGTAATATAAGATAAGATATAATATAAGATAAGTATCATTATATGTTAAGGATAAGATAAGTTATGAGATGTATGGTAAGGTATGATATGTTAAGTTTATTAAATGATATGGATTATTATATTAAGTTATAAGTTAGATAAGGAATATCATACCATGCCGTAATATGTTAAGTTATAAGCTAGATTGTAGTATGTTATGGTAAGCTACAAGTGTGTTAAGCTATATTTTATTGTGCTATGTTATGTTAAGTTTAGTTATGGGTAAGTAGTCCGTGGAAGGGAATGGCCGACCCAGGTGTCGATGAGGCTCGCTATCCATCACACCGCCAACCCTTCGTTAGCGCGAAGAGGAGGAAGGAACGTGAACAATGTCGAATTGGCACGTGGAATATCAGAGGAGGAATGGAAAGAAAGATGAATGAACTATGTGATACGATGGGAAGGAAAAGTCTGGATGTACTCTGTATAACAGAGAGTATGAAAAGGCGAGCGGTACGATGCAGCATAATGACACGCTCGTCATCTGGTCTGGGAGACCAGATACAGACAGGGCTTGTCAGGGTGTTGCAGCGTTACTGTCTCCTAGAATGGTGGAATGTATGTTGCAATATGAATGTGTAAGTCCGAGAATAATGTGGATCAGATTCAAAATCGGGTTGACAAGAGTGTTTTTAGTTATATGCTATGCTCCTGTCAACTCCGAAAGCGATGAAGTGAAAGATGATTTTTGGACTGGTGTGAGCGATGTGATGAGATTAAAAATATGAATGAAAGGATTATAATGGCAGGGGATTTGAATGGGTGGGTGGGTATTAGAAGGGATGGTTTTGAATCAGCTTTAGGTTTATTTGGGGATAAAAGAACGAATGACAATGGAAACAGAATGCTTGAAGTATGTTTAGAGTGGAACCTATTTGTATCAAATACTTTTTTTCAATCATAGAGGTATCCATCAATATACGTGGGAAAGAGGAAATGAGAGGTCAATGATTGATTTTGTAGTAATTGACTCTAGGTTGAGAGCCGTCACCGCAGACACCAGAGTTTTCAGAGGGGCTGAGATAGAAACCGACCATTTCCTGGTTGTGTCGAGAGTAAACCTCTTCCGCGGCTGGCGCTCTTAAGTGAAAACGGTGTCGACCCCAACTAGAGTCAAAATAGAAAAATTGCAAAACGATAATGTAAGAATTAAGTATGAAAATTGTGTAGAGATGAGACTGAATGATAAGGTAATGGACGGTCTAAGCATAGACGAAACATGGGACCACATAAAAGTGAGCCTCTGTGAATCTGCTAGAGAGGTATGTGGAATAAGTACGCAAGGTAGAAAGAAATGTGATGCATGGTGGGATGATGAGATTAAAGCACTGGTCTCAGAGAAGAAGAAAGCTTGGTTATTTCTGATAGCGGCTGGCAGTGCTTCTAGCGAAGAGAGGGATAGAGCGAAAGAAGTTTACAAGGGATGCAAGAAAAGAGTACGTGATGGAGTGAAAGAACGAAAGAAACGCCTGGAAGACGAAGAAGGGATCAAAATGACAAACCACTTCCAAGAAAATATTAAACTATTTTGGAAGGAGGTCAAAAGGTCACGGAATGGTCCAGAAAGTGGATGTGTGAAAGTGATAAAATCGAAAGATGGAAAAATGTTGACGAATGAGAAAGAAATAAAAGAGAGATGGATGAAATACTTTGAAGAGGCCTTCGAAAGCAATCCGAGTGATAGAGATTCCAGTGGCGAGTCAGGTATGAATGATGATGGAGTGAATGTTCCCAAAATTAGCATGGATGAAATTAAAAGATCAATTAGATGTATGAAGAATGGTAAGGCTGTTGGTTTCGATAATATTGCTGCTGAATACTTTAAAGGAAATAGCCGTATAATTCTCACATGGTTATGCAAACTTTTTAACCAGTGTCTAGAGGAGGGTTACACCTCATTAGATTGGAGAAGGGCTGTGATCATGCCTCTATACAAAGGTAAAGGGTCACGCATGGAATGTGGAAATCACAGGGCTATTAGCCTGCTAAGTTCAGTTGGTAAGCTGTATGGTAGGATATTGATTGAAAGGGTACAAATGAAAACAAAGGATAAAATATGCGATGTGCAAGGTGCATTTATGAGTGGAAGGGGGTGCATGGATCAGATTTTCTCGTTGCGGATGCTCACAGAGAAGTTTTTGGCAAAAAATCAAAAACTTTTCTGTGCTTTTGTAGATTTACAAAAAGCATACGACCGAGTTGACAGAAAAAAGTTATGGAAGGTGTTGTCCAAGTATGGAGTGAATACAAATCTTATACAGGCAATCGCATCTCTGTACGAGGGAAGCGTTTCATGTGTTAGGGCAAACGGTGATTTTACGGGTGGTTTGACATCACAAAAGGTGTTAAGCAAGGCTGCGTAATGTCACCGTGGTTATTCAATCTATACATGGATAATTGTATGCAAGAATTGAAAGAGGTGGGCCTGGGCGCGAGAATGAGTAGTCTGCAAGTATGTTGTCTGTTGTATGCTGATGATGCGGTGCTGATTGCTAACAGTATGGAAGATCTACAGTCCCTCGTATCTAGGATGAACGAAGTATGTATGAAGAATGAGCTAATGATGAATGCAAGTAAGTCTAAAGTCATGGTGTTTGGAAGAGAAAGTGCGAAAACAACGTGCAATATAGTTATGACTGATGAATACTTGGAGCAGGTCGTTGAGTTTGTGTATTTGGGAAGTATGTTTACGAGAGATGGAAAGACTGATAGGGATATTGAAAGAAGGGTGAATGCAGGAAACTCCATTAACGGAGGACTGAACGCGGTTGGCGCAAACAAAAAGTTGTCCAAAGAAGCGAAGCCAGCAGTCCACAATGGAGTGCTGATACCAACTCTGATGTATGGCAGTGAGGCATGGAACTGGCAGAGGAAGGATGAAAGTAGACTGAATGCTGTAGAAATGAGATCTCTGAGACGAATGTGTGGTAAAACCAAGTATGATCGAGTGAAAAATGTTGTGATTCGTAAAGAATGCAAGGCTGATGTAAGCGTAGTGAGCAAGATTAAGAAAGGGACGCTTAGATGGTTTGGGCATGTAGAGCGAATGAACGAAGAAAGGAGTGTAAGGAGAATATATGACGCAAATGTGAATGGAAGAAGAGCCCGGGGACGCCCGAGGAAGACATGGCACGATCAAGTGAAATCAAATACTCGAGTCGGGCCATGTCAGAAGTCGGAATAACAGAAGAGAATGTATGAGGCGTTGTATGAATGTGAATGAAGCAAGAAGCGTATGCCAAGATCGAGTTGTTTGGCGGTCCGTCCTCTCTGCCTACCCCTGCGGGGAAACGGCGTGATGGTTAGTTAGTTAGTTAGTTAGTGATTTGAAAAAACATTTTATCCCATCTACTTTGAAAATATAGTGAAATGTAAAATAAAAAAAATATTTTTTTCTAAAAAAGCATTATGGTGGAATTTAAATTAAATTTAAAACGACCGATTTACGTTAAATGCAAATTTGCCGTACATAATTTAAAATATCGACAAGAAAAAACCTTTCTTTTAAATGTTTTGTTTTTATATTTTATTTACGTAATCATATTTACATAGCAATTAAAAAAATATATACCATGAACCGACGAATAATTTTCTAAGTTCCATCTAAAATCGCGAAAAATCAATTCCTTTAATGGTCTATATTTCATAATGTAAAACAAAAATAAATAAAATGCTTCTCAAACGTACTAGATATTTACTAAACCTTTAATTAAAAAAAAAATATATCATTCTGTTTGGATGGGTATTTTGCATTTTGCAGGCATCGCAGCCGTTCCTCTTAATGTAAACATAAATTTTAGATATATCTATTTAAAAAAATATATATTAATAACATTTAATTGACTTATTAACACTTTTTCTAATAATAATAATAATGATGATAGTTGGATGATTTGTATAGCGCCGTTTTTGTGAAAAATCACCTCAAGGGCGCTGTACAAATATTTCTTTACTAATTATGTACAAACAGATACAGAAAAACATATTTATCTGGCAGGTCGCTTCAGATGAACACAGTTTTTGAAGAATTTATTTACAGAGATGATAGATTTACATTGTTATTTGTTTCTCCTTTTCTATTGATGTTACATTTATTAGATGATTGGTGGCACAAGAAGAGGTGGTATTTATTGAATTCTAATTGCTAAAATTTCAAATTCATCCAATTGGAAACCAGTATATAATTTTTTCGAACAGTTATTTATGCAAAAGAATGATTTTTTTCCGAAAAACAGTTGGCAAATTCGGAATAATAATTATTACTTAAACACCTTAGGTGTTCCTTAACTCTAGTATTAACATTTCCTGAAGTCTTTCCGATTTACAAAAAAAAAACAATCGTGACAAATTAATTTGCATACCCCCGATTTATTTAAAATATCACCATTATCCTTGTGATTGAAGAAATACATATTTAAAAAAATTATTATTTGTGTAAAAAGGTAATTGAATAATATTGGGGATATTTTTTTATTAATATATTTGATGCATTATTATTAAAACAAAAACAAAAACTTCGTTGTTTACCAACGTCAATTGCTTGTGGAAAAAACATAAAATTTAATAAATAGATAATATGTAAAACAAAAAGTTTTTTAAAATCTTATCTAGGTTGTAATGCAAGTTGGGAGAGGCTCACGTGCGTTTAGTGGCACGTCAGTACGAAGCTATAGAATTTAAAATAGCATGTTTCAAGTATTTTATTCAGAGAAAACATTAGACATTTTTCTATCTACTAGGGAAGAATTTACAAATAAATTTTACTGCATTGACCGTATTACATATTAACTGGCGTTTAATGTAATTTTGGGTCCTTATTCGTAAGAATACGATATAACTAAAATAAGAACATCAATTATTAGTTTTTTTAATAACATAAAAGAAACACTTTGTTATAAACCACGAATTTATTCTATTTTTACGCCAAAGAATTTCGCTTGGATTAAGCTTCGTCAGGGCAAATATAAAAAAAAAACTAGAAAATAAAAAATGATGATCTAAGCGAAACTGATTAACGTAAAAATATAATAATTTCGTGGTTCATAACAATGTTTTAATTAACATGATGTCAATACAGAAAGTGATTGCTTCTAATGAAAATATTAGATATTGTGTTTGTGTTAAAATGCAACGTTTTCGGACTTTCGGGCCCTACGGGTATTTTGAATCCCCAGTTGGGTGGGGTATGTTGTGGGGCTAAAGGAATAGAATAGTGTTGTAGACACTATAATGATTTCGAATTTGTTGTTTTAATTATTTTTTCGATATCTTAAAAAATGGATGAAGTTATGAGCTTTCAAAGCAAATTCAGTAAAATTTTACAACTTTATAAGTGTAGCACACAGTTTACTACAATTCACAATCATATGGCAATGGAAACGTTGCTTGAAATGGCTTTTAACCGTGTTTGGTGACCAGATCTGAATAGACAGGTACTTCCCCCCACCTTCCTCTTCCCCTACCCAATACCTTCAGCCTCACAACATTCTCCAATTGAGAATGCCATAGTCTCACTGGCTCCAGACGTTGGGAACAGTTTGGGACTCTTGTGCGGTATTCATATAAAAAAAAAAAAAAAATTGGCAGTACCGCAAACTGCCGCGTCAGCTATTTTATCTACCGTGAAGTCACACGCTTATCGGCCAGCCTTCGAGATTATCAACGTTTCGAAGGCCCTTATCTTTGGGGAGAATCAGTATTATTAAAATTTAAAAAATACGTTCCGTTCAGCATAATCTAATTAATATAATACACTAGCTAATGTGTACCCGGCCTTGCACGGGTTTTTTATTTACAATAAAGTTATGAATTCTTGCTTTTGCCATAATTGATTTGACAGTGAAAGAAATGTTTTGTGACGTCCATTACTATTTCTAAACAAAGAAAGAAACAATAATTTTAAAATTTTATTTCATTTCAAACATTTATTTTTTCAAAATATATCTAAATAATAAAATTCTTAAGTAGGTACCTAGTTGTGTTTTCCATTATGAAAATATTCTACCCAAACAATTCGAAGATATGGATGGATCAATCCCATTCCACTGCCTACATTATTTTCTTCTTCTTTTGAACATGTAATCTGTGGCTAACCAGAGTGGTATATATATGCGCGAACTTCAATACAACATAGCGGGTTCAATGTTTTTCAAACTAATTTTAAAACTTAAATAAAACAATAACTTTGTATACGTTGTATACTGCCCTGAAGAAGCTACGGTAGTAGCGAAACCCGGTCGGCAAAAGTATAAATAAAAGTGATGTAAACAAAGTTGTTGTTTTATTTTTTAAATTATAATGTCACATTACCAAGTAACCGCTTTATATGAAAATATAATTTTAAAACGTTAAATCAACAGTTTTACATAATGGATTTCATTCAAACTACTTTCTAAACCTTCCCGGCACTAATAAGAACAACTGTGCTATTTTAAGCGAATCCGGTCAAGTAATTTTCATTTTGCGGACTAATAATAATTTTTACATATAACTGATTTGTAATTAACGTGATATTTCGTTGTAGGAGAAAACCCCATTACAACGTACTAAACCTTTGTGCTTTCCTTACATCTCTGATTCTAGCATGGCAACAAAACTAGTGTGAGATTGAAAAACAATTCATTTAGCAATAGATCGAGCAAAAAAAAAACAACTCTACATTTGTACATTAGTAATAATGTTCAAAAGTAAATGTGGAGTGATAACGACTCAATTATATATTTCTTTATCTTGCACTCTCCTCAAATGGTACATCTCCTTCCAAGTCTCTCTGGGAGGTCTGAGATTAGATGTGAGTTATTGTTACAACGCCCATCCTCCCTCTTCCTCTAGTTCCGGCCATCTACTTCACTTCCGGTCTGAGATACCTCCTCAGTTCTACTGCTTCCTCTCATCCTGTAACGTTTAACATGTTCCTATTCTAACAACGAAGCAGCTTTTAGCAGAATTATGGATGAACTAAAAACAGATCGACATACTAAACTGTGCAATTGGGAGATTTGCTAATGTAGGTATCGTGAAAAATTAAAAATATTATTCTTGTTTTCGCCGACTAAAGACATATTTTTTTGCGCATTGTAATTTTTTATAACGGCGAACAGTACGACCAAAGCCGGGTATTCCAACTAGTATAGTAAAAGACCCATAAAGCCGTAAAATATATGCACTTTGTAGTCTGCTAACGCAAGAAATACGTTGTTTTTTATTCATATAAAAACCGCACAAGAGTACCAAACTGCTCCTAACCGTCTGGAGCCAGTGAGATTATGGCATTCGTAATTGGGGAATGTTATGAGGCTGAAGGTATTGTGGAGTGGAAGGAGAAGGGGTAGAGGAAGGTGTGAAAAAGGGAAAATACCTGACTATTCAGATCTGGTTACCAAACACGACCAAAAGCCATTTCAAGCAACGTTTCAATTCTGAATGGTAGTCTTTCACCAGGGCGATACTGAGAGTATCTTCTACTCTGGAACGTGCGCAAATATTCTATATATTATTTTTAAATGAATTAATTGTGAAATAACACAAATTAATTAAATAAAATTTACTTGCGCTCGCCAAGATTTGAACCCGCGATCTTTGGATCGTAGTCGAGAGCCTTACCCCTCGACCATGGAGGTCGTCAATAAAATCAAATACTATGAAATCTTTACAGGTAATTACGAAAATGTACGAAGTTTCAAAGACATTAATGATCAAACTGTATTCTTTTAAATGTTGTATTAAATACGTTCTTGAATTTTAGGTAAAACATTCAAAAATGCCTTCACTGGTTTTCAAACTGTTTTCAGAAATTTTGGAAAGTATTTCAAAGAGTACTTGAAATTTTCGGTATCAGTCTAAATGATATTTGTCAAGCTTTAGGTAATTAAACCTCGAAGATTTTTATTTAGATTGTCTAAAATCATGGACTTGTTGGCTTTGACTTGAATATTCTCTCAAATGTACATTTTTGTCCTATTTTTATCATCACTTCATTCATAATTATGTATGTGCAGTTCTTTTTCTGTAAGTTTCGTGTTAAGTATTTTATGTACCAGAATAATGGTCCGCCAATAAAAATGTTAAATAAAATAAAAATACTATTTCACGATTTTTGTCTTTTGATATCATTTACATTTTCCTAACTGTACAGAATGTACAGAAAAATCATTAGTAGCATTTCTTGAGTTAACAACCTGCAAAGTGATGCTTAGAGCCATTTTGGAGGTGGGACCCAATTGATGAAGTTAGAACATAATCGCTCACTCCGAATGAAAAAAAAAAGTCACCAAAATGCATGTTTTATTTTATTATGTAGAGCTCAGACGTATTAAATATTAAATTGTTTTTCAGACATATTGTAAAGAACTTAATTTTCCACTTCGTATAATACAAACAAAACCGATAAAGGGTTCGTAAGTTGAAGATTTTACACTTAAAAGCATGTTTTAGAGGCCTGATATATATTTTTCTGGAATTATAAAAATGACAGGTTAAGCCAAAAACCAAGATGTGTTTTACTACAAGTATTTAATTAATATATCTATAATAATGTTACGCCACCAAATTATTAAAACAAACACCCGTGATTTTCCATTACTTCGCATTGCATCGCCTTCATCAATAATTGACTTAAATTAACCACCTTAGCGCGGTCATGTCCACAGTAGTCACTTCCCTAGGGTGAGAAGGCTTTCTCGCTTACGAGACAAATTAATCGAAGTAAGTACTCCCAACTACAAGTCCCTGCTCGCTGATATTAGGGGTGTGAATTCTACCCCTATTCTTTGTTACAAATAACCTGAAAATATGTTTAAAAACTCTTCCTACCATAATTATAAGCGGAAGATATTGTTTGTGCAATGATGAAGGTCTTAAGGAGTTATTATAATCAAAACGCTTGGGTGGTAACACGATGCATTTGTCGACTCAAATACTAAATGGTCAAAATGTCACTGCATTTTTTTACTGCAATAGTTTTGTATGTAGTATACTCCTTTCTCTAATTGTTTTTTGTTTGTTTTTTTTTCTTTTTTTCACTTATTTGTATATTTATATTTACAAAATAACTAATTATAATTTACATACTATTGAATTCTATTATACACTCTTGGATTTTATCTTGCTGCACTTAATGTACTTTATTTCGTTCAAGTTCTGTTCGTAGAACTCAATTTTTAATTTAAAGTTTTTTTTTTAATAATAGCTCTTATTGCATTGAATATCCTGATGAGGGAGGCTCCTGATGAGGGAAGAGGGGAACTTGAGAAGCACGTTGATATTTATATATTAATTTTTTGAAGAAAATTTCTTCTGTAAGGGTTTCACTTTGTGATGTCATTATTTTAATCAAAAGAATAAATAACTTAGTTTACATCACTTTATTTATATACAATCAACATGTTTCATGAACAATGTTCACATCATCAGGATTAGTTGTATACTAAACTTAAAAATCAAATATAGATCACATATTGTTGGAAATAGAAGGAAGGGGAATGGGTAAGAGTGGGGGAAGGTTATTACAATTAGGGATTTCAAAGACATTAGCAGGGAAAGACCGGTTAAGTGGGAAAAGGTTCAAAAGAGGGTTTATAAAAATTTGTTGCTTATTAATTATGTCTGCTTTATTATTTACATTTTTCCTAATTTCTAAAATCTTTAAATTATTTATCTGTGATTCCTTATAACCCGTATGTAATATTTAGTATACAACTAATCCTGATGATGTGAACATTGTTCATGAAACATGTTGATTGTATATAAATAAAGTGATGTAAACTAAGTTACTTATTCTTTTGATTTATATATTAAATAATGGTTTGTATAAAACATCTGTTATTTATATTATTCAAATTAAAAAACGGTTTATTCATTGAAAATTCATTAAGTTTCGCAAGGTAATTATTATTATGCATGACGGCTATTTTGCCTTCCAAGAACATATTCAAATTGTCTTATAATGAATTGATTAATATAATTAATAGAATCTATTTTAAAATCATTAATTGGTGTAATTTTGATGGATTCCGGCAGCAGGTAATAATATTTCACCCCTTTGTAGAATAAACCGTTTGGCGTATTAGCTTTGTTCTTTTTCGGTAGTCGGATTTCCTTGCGCGCCCTTGTTGTTATGTCATCGTTATGAGTATCATTGACATAAATAATTTTGTTGGAAAAATATGTTGATAACGCGCGGTTTCTTATTTTATGATCATTGTGTTTAATGTCGGCATCTGTTTCACTGTTAGCAAATTTAGTTCTTCTAAAATTTTAGCTACTTTTCAATACCTATTTTGAATAAGTGTTATTCTCATTGATCTGTTTAGGAGAATTTACAACTTATTTTGTTTTCTTTCATTACACTAAAAAGAATCGTAGAGCATTGGTTAAAATGTGGTGCAATAACGAAATGGTGAATTGTATTTGTGGTTTATCTGGAAAGTGTAATGTAATGTAGTATATAAGCTTTTTTTCTGGTCACCAAAAGCTCCGTGGATATGTTAAAACGTACGCCAAACGTAATTCCATGATCATCGGTAAATTAAAAATATTTTTGTGAAAAAATATCTAAATAATCTACATACACGAGTATTTTTAATTTTATTATTTTGTACTAAATTCTAACTATGTTAACAGGCGTTTAATTATTAATTATTAATTTAACCAGCGATTTTTTAACTTTATTTGGAGTAAAAAAAATTATGGAAATTTTGGTGACAATTTCCGGCGACAATTTTTTTTTTTTTTTTCATTCACCAAATAATATTAAAATTAGTATATACCGTTATGATAGTTAGGATCTTGGTGAGAGTTTGGGCGATTATTCGGCTCAGTGACCATCTTGATTTCTTTTGAAAAAATTATTCAAAATAAAAAAATGTTACTGGATACGAAAATTTAACAAAATTTTTTTGCGCCAAATAAAGTCGGGAATCACTGCAAGTTGGGTACACATCTTAACCATTTGACAATTTGACAATATGACAATTTGACAATTTGACAATTTGACAATTTGACAATTTGACAATTTGACAATTTGACAATTTGACAATTTGACAATTTGACAATTTGACAATTTGACAATTTGACAATTTGACAATTTGACAATTTGACAATTTGACAATTTGACAATTTGACACTTTGACAATTTGACAATTTGACAATTTGACAATTTGACAATTTGACAATTAGACAATTAGACAATTAGACAATTAGACAATTAGACAATTAGACAATTAGACAATTAGACAATTAGACAATTAGACAATTAGACAATTAGACAATTAGACAATTAGACAATTAGACAATTAGACAATTTGACAATTTGACAATTTGACCCCTTGGAGAGAATTGTTACCTCTTAGAAACGTCTTCTTTCCTATCAGTCTCCTGCTGTTTTCCTTCAGTTCATTATGCCTACGGTATTCACCTAAACGCCATCCAGCAGCATACATCTTTTTAATATCTAAATCATAAAAAAATAAAAAATAAATTGTTAGTTCCATACTACCTTTCCATATACCAGGTTTTATAGAAAAACTCCAATTTGATAATTTTTTAATATTATAAACCGAATTCGATGTTTTTGAATTAAAAATAGACATCGACGTTTTGAAACCAAATACCAATCAACCCTGTAAATGCCTTACCCTCGATCGTAAGAATCTCTCCCACTCCCCCAAACCCCTATTCCCGACGGCCGCACTTACCCTATTGTTCTAACAACCCCAAAGACCGGACTTGAGAACGAACAAGGGGGGTGGAACAGAAAAAACGATCATTTGTAAGGCTTTGATAATGAGGATTAAATTTCTAGACAAGGGGGTGAGGAAAGGTTTATTAGATTTTTACCATAAATTGCAAGTATTTTTAAACAAAAATTATACGTCTTTCTCAATATTAAGGCAAAGGGGATGAAACTTCACAGATTTCCTAGTACGCGCCATGTTGCCTCATCTGCATTCATACTATTACGTCAGCATTTTCTTGGTCCAGCTCTTCAGCTTTTGATTTAAGGTTTCACCCATTCAAAGCTGGGAATTTTCTTTAAAACCTTCAACCAACTAAGATTCCCTTCCTTCCAATTTACATAACCGTAATTAAATCACGAATTACTGATTTAAAAATACCTTCCATATAAATTTCGATGAAAACCGATCTAGCCACTGACTTAGCCAAATAAAAATTCAATTCTTTTTTCTATCTTACATTTCCTGACATCGTATGTTCCATCCCATTTGATTTTTAATTTGTACTGAGAGAGAGAAATTCTGAAATCTAAATATAAAACCTGAATAGCCAGACCTTTGAATTACGAAACACGCCAATCGAATTTATTTTTTCACTTTTTTTCTTTGGCTTCCAGTTATATTTTTACTGCTTTCGGGTTACCATTGCCTAGGTTTTTATGTCTATTCTACCTATTTCATCTTTGATGTACGTTTTTCTTCATTGATTGTTTCAGCATTATGGTAAAGTCTTTTTTCGTGACATTTTTCTTTAATTAAGAAGATAATATTAACAAACCTTAGATGAAACATGAAACAGAAAATGGCACAGAAAATAAAAAATATATCAGTCCCATCTGGGAATTGAAACAAGATGTCTTGCCCGTGACAACGCTCTAAATAATGAGCTAAAGAGACCTGTTTATTTTACTTCAAATTTAAGACTTCTATTACAATAAGGTTTATAAGCTTCAATAAGTTAATCCAATAAATTAAATTTTTCTTCATTTCGATTATTTTTAATATCATTATTTGATTTTTTTAACTTGCTGATTTGTCACATTTAGAGTCCCTCTCTTTTTTCCTGATGAAGATGGTTTTAGATTTAGTCTTTAACCAGTTAGTTTCCACCAACGGTTTTAAGGTGACAGAAATTAAGAACGGTGATATTTCTTGATATTTTTTGATTGCGGACTAGATGTAAAGATACAGAAACCCGAACAAATCAATAACTAGGTTCGTTTAGAATTTCTTCAAACGATTGGTATTCACTTTGTGGCATCGTGATTAATAAATGAATTACAAATACACGTTGTTTTCACCACGCTATAAATATACATAGATATTTACACGTTTCGAAAACGATGCTTTTTTCATCAGGAATATATTTTATAAATTTATTCATATATTCCCAATGAAGAAAGAACCGCTTTCGAAACATGTACGAGGTGTGTTCACATTCGATTATATATTTTTTTTTGTTATGTTGGTACACATATGTTTATCATATGTTAGCATTACCAGCCATTTTTGATCAGTGGTTTGTTTTTGACAACTGGAAAGGTTAGTCAGGTTTTGTGTTTTCTTCGATTTTTTACTAAAAAAAATTTTAGTAAAAGTAAATTTACTATAACGTGTCAGAAGCGGGAACTAATTATGAAAAATAACGCACATATCATATTCAAATAAGGAATGCATTCTACCCAAAAAACGTGTGTGTACAATGCGCATTCAAGGGAAGACTCGTTTATGTTAATGTCAAAAAAGACAGTGCTTTTCGGTACAAATCAGAAATGTAATAGCAATCAGTGCCATCTCTGTTGGTACCTCTATTTATTAGTACAACTTTACTAACGACATTATTATCTTATTGTGTTTGCTTTCTTTCACGTAAATGTGCGCTAAAAAAACATTAAGTTCACATATTTTTAGTAGGCAGTAATCATGACGGTTATGGCAGCAATCGGCTCTTATGGGGTTTGTTATAACGTTTATATCAATAGATTATGTGTATTAAAAGGTGTATTTTATTCCAGTGGCGCGGTGGTTGGACCCCCTGGTCAGAATGGTCCGTGTGCTCCAGGCCTTGCGATGGAGGAGTTTCCAGACAACTGAGGAAGTGCAACTCAAGGGACGGCTGCAAGGGAGAGCCCCAGCGGTACAAGATTTGCAACATGCAGGTAGGTTCTTTTTCACATTTATTTGTAAAGGAACAACTATACTATTGGTACTCTTTGATATTTTTTTCAATTCTATGTAGAAATTCCATAAAATTTTGCAGACATGTTGAAAATTGGGAACTTGTTATAGAGTAAGGGTAGAAGCAAGCATGTTTAGCCTGTTATTTTTATGAACCACGGGTCATGGGTGCTAGCTGGGCTTAAGAGTTTACAGCCTCTGTTAGTCTAGAATTTTGCATTTTGTCATCAATGGATTTCAGTAAATCTTTACATTATTTACGAACGAAAGTTAAAACACATGGTAAAAATAATGTTAATTTTACTAATTTAGTTAGGTTAGGTTTACGATTTTTTTCGATTGTCGTACAAAATGTTATGAAATTGTACAGAATTCTGATATTTTCCGAATTACTTGCAATGAACCTGTTGAAAGGTTCTAATAAATTTAATATTTCAATTAACTTCGTATTTACCTTTTATGAAACTACTAACATTAAAAGATTTATTTTTATATTGGTGAAATTTCTGCGAAAAAGTTGGTACATATTGCATATAAAGTCTAAAGAGAAAGGGATTTGTGCTGAAATTGTGCGGCAGTTTGTTCGGTATGGAGATGCGTGTTTTTCTATCCGTAATTTCTAGACCAATGCTTTTTTTCGGTTTAAAGCATCGTGAGCTTTGAAAAATAAGACGCCATGTTCTTTCTACCATATTTTACCATTGTTTTTATATCTCCGGTAAAGCGAGTAGTCACTGCAAACCAGAAACGTGCATTCCACATAGGCACATAAGCACTGCCTGCCGTATCTTGCTCACGTAAAAATATTAATAATATTGCTTCATTATAATTTATTTTTTTATGAATACCGCACAAGAGTCCCAACTGCTACCAACCGTCTGGAGCCAGTGAGACTATGGCATCCTCAAATGGGGAATGTTGTGAGGCTGAAAGTATTGGGGAGGGGTAGGAGAAGAGGGAGGTGGGGAAATACCTGGCTATTCAGATCTGGTTAAAAAACACGACTAAAAGCCATTTCAAGCAACGTTTCAATTCTGAATGGTGATCTTTCACCAGGGCGATACTGAGAGTATCTTCCACTCTCACACATACAGTATTTTTATAAGGTTCTTGAATGACTTCAGCTTTAAACTTACAATAACAATATAGTCCCTTTCATATACTGTATACACACCCGTTAACAAACAATTCATCTCAATATTTAAAAGCACTATGTGCTAACGCGTTTTTTTAATAAAATATATGAAATAGCGATAATTGTGAGCGCTTACCAAGTTCCATTTAACCTTATAAAATAAAATACATGAAAATTATCATTGTCAGAATTAAATTATTTGATTTTTTAAATTTGCAATTTTGTGCGCGTTCATTATGTAGACCGTCCGGGAATTTGTTGCAGCTTCTCGCCTTTCCGCTCCGGTAGGAACGCGGCTCAAATTACACTTTACATCATAATAATCAAAAATGCATGTTTGCATCTTAGCTCTGGTCGCATGCATTTTTGCGCATGACCAGAATGCGGGATCGAAAATTTCTGCATTCCTTCGGGAGCTTTTCGCTAGTCTTATGAAAAGTTATCGTTCCCCCTTCATGAATATGTAAATTAGTACTGGGAGGTTCCCTTGTAAGCAGAATTTTCGTGTTTCACTCAAAAATTATACGCGTTGTTTTACAGGCTCTGTATAGGATGCAATATTGTCTGTTTATTCAGATTTATTTATTGATAGTGTCTAAAAATGACTTCTTAGAAAGAGCTTTTTTATATAAATACTATGGATTATAACATCTCCAGTTTAGGTACGTTGTGAGGTCAAATAGAGTAGGAAGTCAAAAGAGATGTTGGGGGGAGGTTATAATGTACCTGGCTATATAATTTTGGTAACCAAGCATGGCCAATGATAATTCGAGCAACGTTTTGATATTGAAGAATGGCGGTTCGTGGCTTATCTCATTTGTTGTCTTTTCCAAATTATATATATTTTCCCTGGATCTAGATGAATTTCATCACATCACAGTAACGGAGATTAGCGACCTAACAACATGATACAAATCGTCTGTGACTCAAGAATATTACAATGCCATAGATTACTAAAAAATAATTTTAAATGCGAAAATCACGATTTCTGCAAGAAACTAGTAGATTCCCAAGGTTAGCTTGTCTGCCGCTCAGGTGCAACTAGTATGTTTTGTATGAACCTAAGAAATAAAATGACAATACCGCAGCACCAATAACAAATGTTTATGAGTATATGTATATATACATATGAAATTATTTTTTTGTTAAATTATAAAATCCTCAAGGAACTTTTTTCTTGTGGGTGGTAGGAGAAAATCAAAATAATAAACCTGGGAATGTTTATCTTTTTCAACTTACTAACTACCTATCTTACCATAACGCCGTTTACCGGTAGGGGAATGCTTAGAAGATAGACCACCAGACAACTCTGTCTCGGCAAACACTTGCTTCATTCACATTTATATACCGTCTGATACATACGTTTCTGATATTCTGACTCTTTACATAACCCGACTAAAGTACTTTACTACGCCATGTCTACCATATATCTAGCGTCCCCGACTTCTTCTACCATTTACTTCCGAATCATATATTCTCCTTAGTCTCTTTTCTTCGTTCATCTGCTGTACATATTGTCACAAAGTGGAATCGCGCGATCCGGCTCACAATTACATTTAAATTCAGATATTATTAAAAAGTACTGATAGATCCCACTATACTCAAAGTCCTCGACTAGCTCTATCCCAGGGTATATAGATGTATATAAAGATATATATATATATATATATATATATATATATATAAATCGTGTTCTCAGTTCGTTTATAGACAATTTGAGAAATCACCGCTTCTAGTAAATATAAATATCCAAACCATCTAACCGTCCCTGTCTTAATTTTAACCATTGCGCTTGCGTTAACCTTGCATTATTTCCAGATCTTCTCATTTTTCACACGGTCTTACAAAGTTTTACCATACATACGCCTCAGAGATTTTATTTCTATATCATTCAATCTACTTCAATCCTCGCTTTGTCAGTTCTATGCCTCGATGCAGTATATCAGGGTTGGTATTACCAATCCTTTATGGACTGTTAGTTTCGCTTCTTTCGACATGTTTTTATTAGTCCTCCATTAACGGAATTTCCTACATTTACTCTTCTTCCAATATCCAAATCAGCCATTCCATCTCTTGTAAATATACTTACCCAAATACACAACTCATCCACCTGCTCCAAGTATTCATCATTCACAACTATAATTCACACTGTTTTCGTACTCTCTCTTTTAAACAATGACTTCATATTTACTTACATGCATCATTAACTCATTCTTCATCCGGAATTCCTTCATTCGTACTTCCGTCATCCTAGACATGAGATATTTATAGAAATGGAGAATAATATTAACAAATCTTGAATTTGAGATACGATATCGATGAATATGACATAAATTGTACTGGTCTCATTAGCTAAGTTGGTTAAGCGGTTGCCCCGGATAGACAGAGGTCCTGGGCTCTGAAATCTTATTATTTTCTGTCGTTTTTTTCCCATTTTCATGTTTCATTTGAGTTATGTTAATATTATTTTCTACAATGATTAAACATGAGATACTTATTTATATCTATATATTACATAGTGGTTTAAAAATGTATTTTTGTTTAAAAAATATATAATGTAGGTGGTATGTATAGTGATAATGTAGAGTGTAAGGCAGGTTTGAAGAGGTGATACTGTGAATGGAGTGTTATATGTGTCGTGACCACCTCACTAAGAGAACCTGTGCTGAGCTGTTCACGTGGATGTTTTAAATGTGATACAAGTAGATGTGATAAATGTGGTAGTAAATTAAATCATTTAAATAAGTCGTCGCAATGTGGATTAACCACAGTTTGAAAATGGCCTTAAACGCCGAAACAGCTGTCACAATAATAACAACTAGAAATACTTGCAGAACTTAATAATAACATTATTAAATTTGATTTACATTAAAAAAAAATTAAAAAGTGATACAAGGATTGATGTGTATTGATTAGTTTTGTTTTAATGTTTTAGTTTTTCTATATAAATGTAAATAATTTATAGAATTTGAAGTAAAATTCATTTTTTTTTGTTATATTAGGCAAATCCTTTAAAAAATAATAAACATGTAATTATGGATACTTTCGACTAAATTCGATAATATTAAAGTATATTGCACAACAAAGGAGAGAAGGAAATATCAAGTATGTACAGAATTTTATAATTTCTTCAAAAGATCGGTAATCACTTTGTGGCGTTATTGTTAAAAGCGAATTTTTTTTTTGTAATCATCACTTTTATTAATATATACATATCAACATGCGATGCTTTCCTCGTCACGAAATATAGTATTCTGTATTCATAGTATTCATTTACTTATGGTATTTTATGTATTGGGTTATTACTGTATAGTATATTTGGGCACGTTCCAGAGTGGTAGATACTCTCAGTATCGCCCTGATAAAAGACCACCATTCAGAATTGGAACGTTGCTTGAAATGGCTTTTCGCCGTGTTTGGTGACCAGACCTGAATAGCCAGGTATTTTCCCACCTTCCTCTTCCCTTTCGCCGTCCCCTCCCCAATACCTTTAGCCTCACATCTTTCCCCAATTGGGGATGCCATAGTCTCACTGGCTCACAGTTGGGACCCCTGTGCAGTATTAATATAAAAATAAATCTTTGGTTTCGTTTTATCGTGATACTGTAGATTTTTCATACTACTGGAAATCAACACCACATCATCAGCAGACAACAAATGTCAAAATTCGTTAGAACCTAATCATTTAAAAAAAAACAACAAAAAGTGAAAGTTCTTCGGTTGCTGAACCATTAATTTAATAGAGGCCTGCTCTCGCATATTATGAACACTAAATAACTTCTCGAAACACTATACGGACATTTAAATAATGCAAACATATTCACGTATTATACTTTTGAATAACAATTAGGGCAATAAACAATGAGAAATAATATAACATCCTTTTAACAATGGCGATTCTGCCTTTGTTGCCGCTTGATTTGCCTGGGTCCATTTTAATGGTTTTAAATAAGACATTACCTTAACAAAAGATAACAGAGTTGAGAATTAGTCTGGAACCCTCGAGCGTGAATTCAAAATAAGTGTAACAAAAGACGACTCTTTATCCTGAAGTAAGGCATTAGTCACTTTTATTTAATACTAGCTGATGTGTACCCGGCCTTGCTCGGGATTTTTCACTTGTCATTAGGGTGCCATAATTGATTTGACAGCGAAAGTAACTACCTCCAAATAATTAAACATTCATTTGAATATTTTATTTCTTTGCAAACGTTTATTCTTTTCAAAATACATCTAAATCATAAAGTTATTAAGTAGGTACGTACTCGTGTTTTCCATTTTTTAAATATTCTACCCAAAAAAAAACCTTCTTCTTTTGAATATGCAATCTGTGGCTAACCAGAGTGTTATATCTATGGGCTAACCTAAATAAAACATGGCGAGTACAATGTTTTTCATACTAATTTTAAAATATTATAGCAACAGCTTTACCTATTGGATTTCATTCAAACTACTCTCTAAACCTTTCCAGCACTAATAAGAACAAACTGTGCTATTTTCAGCGAAACCGGTCCAGTAATTTTCGAGAAAATCAAGGACAAACAAACAAACTTACATTGATTTTTATATATAGAGATTTGTGACTGACTTAATTAAGGATACGTAAACTATTCAAGGATACCTACAAATATCTGAAGATGGTAAAGGAACGTTTTGTTGATTTTATGACAAGGAGTTTTTGTGTGAAAATGACATTTAAGTCCCTATTGTCTAGAGCAATTGGGATTATGGCACCCCTTATAGGCAAAATTTATGGCGGAATGAAACTAGTAACCTCATTCTTAGTAACATATTATTATCTATCTTTCTGTGTATACTTCAATTGAATTATTAAAAACTACCAATATGCCATGCATAAAACTTGTGGAAAATCAGTGAAAACATTCACATTTCATTTTTTTTAAATGCTTAGTATTTTGTAGTCAGGTCTATTAATTCCTGACATTTTAAGTTGCTTTGTGATTATAATTTCTTCAGAAGATTTGTATTCACTTTGTGGCATCATTATTAATAAATGAATTAAACATTACTTTGTATTCACCACATATATATGTATATGTATATATATATATGTATATATATATCGCTTTCGAAACATGTTGACATATATATTAATAAAGTGGTGAATAAAAAGTAATGTTAAATTCATTTTTTTGATGATCTTTGAGGTTAGCGGTTTTCTGAAAATAGATTTTGACATGTATCTTATTCAATATTTTAACAATTATCAATTCAATTTGCGTTACAACTAAGATAAGTTCGAGGTAACTTTTATACCATCAATTAATATCAAAGTCGTTTATTTTTATTTACTGACTGCTATTACACATACAATAATATTCGCGGTTAGGTTTTAAGATTGCCTTCATAGCTCATTGCCTTAGGAGCACCATTAATGAAAGATCATTGAAATCAATAAATTTGCGTAAATCGAGTGAAAAAAAAAATTCGCGTTGAAATTACGAAATTCGCTTTATAGCAAACTCTATTTTTGTTTGGTATCTGATTAATTTATAATCATCAAAAAAAAAAGTTTCCAAATGTTTGTACACCGATATATTTAGTATTAAAATTATTTTCCAGAGAGCTCTGAAAATAAAATGTATAATTACTATTCCCGGTAAAGGTCTGCATGAAACAAGTGAAACGAGAAACAAAAACACCAAGATAAGAAAAAACACACAACGAATATTCTGAAGGCTTGAAACTTGAAACGTCCTTTGAAATAATATTTTCTTTTAAATTGTGAATTTAATTATTCTTATTTTTTTTCTTTAAAAAAGTAGAAAAAAGTAGTAGTTCTTGACAGATATGATGGAATAATCATTACTTTTGGTTTACACTTGTATCAATTAACCTTTTTTAATTATTTATTTATATAATCGGTTATATCTGTTTCCTTGCGATTCTGCGCAATTTTCTTTTTGTGGTGAAACCATGGCAATATCTTATCGCTCAATATCGGCAATATCTTAATATAGGAGACGGGGAGTGGATGAGGTGGTTGATCACTATATACCATATACCTCGAAGCATCACGATATAAAATATCATTATAATATTTAAATACGCTGGAACAAATCCAGAAAAAAATGCTCGGGAGGTATATTTTGGATCTTTTTTTAAAAAAATCCTTATCATTTTTCTTAGGCTGAATAACTTCTTACTTAATTGCGGTTCCGGTTCTCTTGGATGTCAGTTATCATTCAGCGAATGAAACTCCTTTAAAATATCAATATATGCGTAGTTTTAACAAGATAAAAACTCAATGTTAAGTCAGTTACCAATGTAACAGTGTTAATTATAAGTTAACAATGTAACAAGTAAAAACAAAGCAAAAAGTGGGGCGGTGGCATAGATATACCACGGTGGAAAAGTGCCACTATTAGAAGTATTGACGGAATAAAAGGATCATTACTATCTATCAAGGTAGGTACCTTTTTACAAAACATAATTCTTCTATAAAATGCGCATTTATGCCATTTAAAAATCAAATCAAAATTGATTAAAATACATTATAATATAATGGAAATGTTTTTAAAAGATTTGGATCAAAACCTGATGTTATTTGAAGATATTTTATCGTTTTGCGTTTTCCAATAATCTCTTAACAATCTGCTTTTGTATGTAATTACTATGTTTCTCATGAATTCTGCAGGTCACCCCAAGTAGTTGGCTATGTTTGGTGACTTAGCAGGGGTGCCCGAGTTCATGAGGTTTGTCCAGGTCTTGGCAGTAGATGCATCTGCCCATCAACTGCATGGTGGGCTGGATCGAGGAGATCCCTTGATCTAATCGTAATCGACCCGTATCGAGTTGAATAATAGTGTGAAAGGATGGATTAATATGGCCGTTCCTCCTGCACACACTGATCCTCAAATTCCTACCCACTCCTCATACATGTTTCGTTCGCGGAGCTTCTTCTCCTTCCTTTCCTTAAAAATACCCTGCACACAACATCCCTAAAGATGACAGAGACCCTGAGACCAATTATTACTTGGGTCTCCTGGGTGGAGTTTTAAAAAAATCGCTTACACATCCGCACAAGAGTTCCAACGGCTCCCAACCGTCTGGAACCAGTGAGACTATGGTATCCCCAATTAGGATATGTTGTGACTGAAGGTAATGGGGAGGGGAAGGAGATAGCAAAGAGGAAGGTGGGCAATTACCTTGCTATTCAAATTTGTCATCAAACACGGCTAATGCCGTTTCAAGCAACGTTTTGATTCTGAATGGTGGTCTTTCACCAGGGCGATACTGAAAGTATCTTTCTCTCTGGAACCTGCAGGAAATATGCTATATATTATTTTAAATAAATAACTTGTGAAAAAATATAAATTAATAACAAACAAAAAAATTCTTGCGCACACGGGATTTGAACCCGCGACTTCCGGATACGTTGCCAAGGATCGTAACCACTCAACTATGGAGACCGTAAAAAAAACGCATGTCGCCATTATCTTTCAACCATATTTACACGCCAAACGTAAAACTGTCATTGCATAACGGGATTGATAAACCGTGCAGTTTGGTCGTAGCTCGGCCACAGTGTACACGCTTCCATATCGTTTCTGTTATCAGTGGTAGCCATGCAAATATAATTTCAAAGGCATAATGAGATAATGAGAGTTAAGCTATAAGAAAACATTACTTGTAAGTGCAAAGGAGTCAAGCCACATGGCGTTTATAACAATGGCTCGTATATTGTCTGTTAACGTGGCACGTGTCTATTTATCACCACGTGGAAGAAAGCGACAAGCCTTATTTCTCGAGAACCTGTCAAATTTTGCATTAGGTTAATTAATATGAGAAAGTCTCTTGACTTTAAAATGATTTCGACAAAAATCTAGCGAACGATAACAATCGCAGGTCTCTCGAGAATTTGAAGACAAAATGGTGGGATATTTCTAATAGCAACACAAAAATGGTTGAAAATAAAAATAACTAAACTTTTTAAACGCAAGAATACATATCAATATCAAATGGTGTTCGTAAATTTGCGGTAGGTACTTCATAAAAGGAGATGATTATAATAATAATAAGAGTTAATTTCTATAGCGCAGTTTTGTGAAGGTTCACCTCAAGTGCGCTTTACACTTACTAACCTAACCTAATATAAATATAAAATAACAGATATACTACATAGTATATGTGTTATTATAATATATATATATATTTGCAAATTAAAACTATGACATAAAATATTCATGAGCAGGTATTATAAAATAACAATTTAGAAACTAAGGGTGTAAATAATCAAATATAAAGTAGGTACAAATAACAACAGAGCAGGAGAAAATTATATGACATTATATACATGGTTTTTCACTGAATACTTATGGAATTAAATAACAAGGAGAGAAAACCGTAACTAAATAAGCTATGGAGGATTAAAAGAAAAAATGTCCCGAAATTCTGTTTCTACGTACATGAATTTATGTTTTATGTCGGATAGGATTTTTTTAATAATTTCGTATTCTAATGAAATCTAAAACAAATCACGTTGAAGGGAGAAGGTTTGAATGTATTTGTCAACACCGATGGTGGTTTAAATGGGTTAGAACTAGTTTGGAACACCCTGCCGAACTCCCCTCTTACCCTGCAGTAGTCATGTGATACTGTGCACCACTATATAAGCAAGAATCTCTTTATTCTGATTTATCTGTACACTTTTTTTATATTTCAACACTTTAGTCAATTGAATGAATGTAACATAAACCTACGTGTAAGCAGATCTCAATACCAGCATTTAAAATTAAAAAATAAATAAAATTAAGATTTGTATTTTTTCCGATTCTAGGGAAATTTTCCTAACACATTTCACCAACTAATTTTAATTAACCGACAACAATTCATTATCTGTTGTTTATATGTTATGTATTCACACTTTTCACGGATTTTACATGGAATGGCAAGTGTTTACCTAACCTAACCTTGCCTAACCGCTAATGAATTGGAGGCGGGGAACTTTCCCCGCGGTGAAATGTGGTCTGTAAATTGCGGGTGATGAATTCTCCGGATTCCCAGTCGATATTTGAAATTCGGAAGTTAAACATAACCTTTCATTTTTTATCACTTGTAATTTGTTCCAAAATCGATGTTCCTCGGTGTTGCCAAAGTAATTAAAATAAATTATTTCATTTTATTAAAATACCAGAATTTGTTGACTGTACAATATCATCTCATTATAATAATCGGGTACACAATATTATATTCTTAGCTCACGTTTCCCTACCAAGTAAAATCTACGGGATTGAAATGTTTCACGAAATAAAACGAACTTTCTTTGGGTAATTTCTTTCATTGGATCTTTCTGCACATATATAAAACCTGACAAAACATATGAAAGAAACTATAAATTCCCCCTGTGAGGACTAACCATTAACCTGATTTAACGTTAACTGCCGGTCACGGTGGCGACAGTTAACCAAACTGTCTGCTAACTGTTAGTTAAGTTAACCGCTAGTTAGACGGGGTCTCATTGCCCCAAACTTGCTCCCGCCAGTCTCGCAGTTAAATCGCATCGTGTGCAGTTCGGCCGTCTTGAAGTTATCGACTCTGAAATCTATGTAGTAGGGAATTAATTTACGATTGCGCATTGATGGACTTGATTGCAATTAGACATGTACGAATGGAGGCGAGGAGAAAAATTTGTTTTGTCCAACTTCAAACTAATTTAATCATTGAAGAAGATAATATTAACACATCCCAAATGAATCACGAACCGAAAAAACAACAGAAAATAAAAAAAGATTTCAGTCGCAGTCGAGACTCTATTCTGATTGAAATTGTGTTCGGGTAGAACTTTGCGATTATCATAAGGATATCAGGCAATAATATGGGATTTAAAAATGGAGGATAATATTAACAAGTCTTGAACTTGAAGTATGATATCGGTGTAGATGGCGTAAATTGAACTGTTCTCATTTGCTAAGTTGGTTAAGCGGTTACCCCGGATAGGTAGAGGTCCTGGGTTCGAGTCCCAGATGCGACTGAAATCTTTTTATTTTCTTTTGTTTTTTTCGGTTTCGTGGTTCATTTGGGATGTGTTAATATTATCGTTTTCAAAGATTAAATATTAAAATGAGGTTTACAAACTTCAATAAGTTATAAAAAATAAATTGAATATTCAAACTAATTTTTCATTGAAGGTGCCGACCGATCGCCCTAGCTTTCTTCAAGATATGCTTTCCTTGAGTTATTTCCTCAGAAATGAGTTTGTCTTCATAGTAAGAGGTTGTGTACTTTCCTCGTAGGTAAGTTAAATATTTTTTCACTAAGGAAATTTCGATTCTCATTGTATGATGGGAACTATTGAGTGAAATTTATTGATCGCTTCTCAGACATTTGAGTGAATTATGCGTATTTTTGATCACTTTATATGTTTATTATGATTAATCACAATATTTATTAGTTTAAATGACAAAGATTAATCGATAAAACCGCCTAATTTTAAATGGGAGTAAAATGTACTTCTCGTTTCCATTTCAGTGTTAACATTTATTAAAGGAATTAAAAAATATACTTTGTATTTACCGCTTTATTAATATACACAGATATCTACATGTTTCGAAAGCGACGGTTTCTGCATCAGGAATATACAGAATACTAAAAATAATAATGTCAAGTATAAACAAATGACAAAAATTTTAACACAATAATGTAAGAATAGACTAGACAAATTAACAAAAATTTATTAAATAAGGTAAGTAATTAATCAAAAATGTTAATAAAAAAATAACATAAAACATTGAATAACAAATTCATATTGGATTTAATTAATTGTACCTAACTTAATAACGAACTAACCATCATGCCGTTTTCCGCAAGGATAGGCAGAGAGGATATACCGTCACAAAACTCTGTCATGTCATACACTACTTGCTTCTTAAAAATTCATTCATCGTCTCAATTATATTGAAATATTGTATTCAAAATACTCTTATGTTATTTTGATTGAGTGGAAGATACTCTCAGTATCGCCCTGGCGAAAGACCACCATTAGGAATTGAAACGTTGCTCGAAATGGCTTTTAGCCGTGTTTTGAGACCGGATCTGAATAGCCAGGTATTTTCCCACCTTCCTCTTCCCCTTCTCCATCCCCTCCCCGATATCTTCAGCCTCACAACATTCCCCAATTGGGGTATGTTGTGAAGCTAAAGGTAATGGGGAGCCGAATGAGATGGGGTAGAGAAAGGTGGGAAAGTACCTGGTTATTCACATCTGATCACCAAACAGTTCCAAAGACATTTCAAGCGACGTTTCGGTGCTGAATGATGGTATTAAATTAGGGCGAAACTGAAAGTATCTACCACTCTGGAACCTGCCCCCAAAATAACATAGTTTTTTAAACGAGTAAATGTATTCACTTAACACCCATGGGACTTTTCCATTAGGTTTTAACAGTACCATATGTTATCTTACTGTTTGAAAATACAAGTAAAAAAAAAATCTGTTCATATTGACCAGATATATAAAAAGTAAACAGTGGTTCCAGAAAAACATCTTAACAATATATGACAGTATGACGATTCTATAATTTAAAACCTATTCTATAATGTAACCACTTATCCACCCTTCCTCTTCCTTCTTTCTGCTAATTTGATTCCTCACTTTCGACTACCGCGTCCAGTCCTCCATTAATGTTAAACGAAACGTAATGCGCGCTCACGGATGGCTTTAATTTAAATATTTTAAGAAAAAAACAATTTTGTAAACGTGGTGCTATTAAATATTGAAACAAATTATTTATACGCGAAATACGAAATGGAATAAAATGTTATTTTAGGTATAAAGCTAAAATCCTCAAGGGACTTATAAAATAAATATACATAATTGTATAAATAACAAATACGATATTTTTGTAAGTTTCCAGGAGCTTTAATTTTTAATTCAGTTTCCTGTATTCCCCATCCTTTCAATGTTCCTATTAGCCGTTCCATCTCTCGTAAACATCCTTTCCAAATACACAAACTCATCCACTTGCTCCAAGCATTCGTCGATCCCAATTATACTGCACCACATACGAGTACATAATCTCTATATATAAAAATGAATGTTGTCTGTGTTTCCTCGATCTCCTCGAAAATCACTTGACCGGTTTTGCTGAAAATAGCACAGTTTATTCAAATTAGTTCCGAGAAGGTCTAAAGAATAGTTTGAATGAAATCCAATTTTATTTTTTTATTTGAAAAACCAACAGTTTACAAAGATTATTTATTATATATGGTAAATATATTTAAAAAATGAGCTAATAATAGGTTTTCACTTAAGTATTTAAATTATTCAATTAAAATAGAAAAGTTACAAGGTTAGCCTGTGAGGTTGGGATGATAGGAGGGAGGGGTATGGAAAGGATCTAGTCTGAGTAGAGTAATATTTATTATGTGAATTATTTATTATTTTTAGGTTTTGAAATTATAAGAGGATGAGTTGAATAAGTCGAACTCACTATAAGAAGTGTTAAAAATGCATGAAGCGCGGTGAATAAATGTTTTTGTTTTGAGTTAGTATTGCATTGAGGTAGGTTTAGTAAGTGATTTTATCTGGTTTGTCTATTAGACACTCTCACTTGAATTTGTTCAAGTAATTTAGGGCAATCTATTACAGAGGTGGTTATTTTTTGTAAAAACAGTACGCCGAAAAACGCATCTGACTCCTTAAGACTCAAATGGAGACGATAGCCCCGAAAATCGAGGTATAGTAAAAAACAGTTTTCTAATTTCTTAATCCTTTCTGTATGTGATATGTACCTAGGATTCCAGACTTGATAGATACACTCCAGGGAACTGCGTACATTCGCGAAGTACAGCATGTTTACTGTGTTTACCTTTTTAAAATCTTTGCAGGTTCTGAGTATAAAGCCTTGGAAGCTTTTGCAATCATGGATTCGATATTGCGGTAAAAAATTAACTCCCAAATCCTTGGCCTCCGTCGTTTTCATCAGCATTATGCCATTAAGGGTATAGTCAAAAGAAATATGTTTTTTATTTCGAGTGAAGCTGATCGCGTCGCATTTTTTTACATTTATTTGAAGGTTGTGTTGCGCACAATACACATTTAGACGATTAAAATCTTCTTGCATGAGGATACAGTCATTGGTGCACGTGACAAGAGAAAAAATGTTCATATCATCTACGTATAATGAAGTTTCGGAAAGTTAAAACATTTTCCCATGTCATTTATATAAATGTTAAAGAGTAATGGTCCAAAAAAGGATCCTTGTGGCACTCCCGAAGGTAACGTTACCCAATTCAATTTACAGCCACTAACAACTGCTGCTTGGTTGCGGTTTACTATATAGGACGAAAGCCATCTGAGGAGGTCTCCGTGTACGCCGATTTGTAAAACTGTTTGCAATAACGTTTTAAAATTAGTATGAAAAACATTGAACCCGCCATGTTGTATTGAAATTAGCCCATAGATATACCACTCTGGTTAGCCACAGATTACATATTCAAAAGAAGAAAGTTAGTATGGGTAGAATATTTTGAAAGTGGAAAACACAAGTAAATAAATGAAAAATAAATGTTTGGAATGAAATAATTTTTCAAATGAATGTTTCTTTATTTAAATATACGATTATGCTCGTAGTTACATTCAATATCAAATCAATTATGGAACCCAAACGACAAACAAAAATTCATCACTTTATTCCAAAAAAAAAAAAAAATCCCCAACACGGCCGGGTAGACATCAGCTCGTATTATATAAATCATTATCAAATCCTCAAAACCAATATGAAATAGGTATCTATTCCAGAATTGAAAACAACGTAATAATTCGAGCAAGAAAATTATTAATCAATATTAAAAATTAATATCAGATCATTCGCCTCTTCGAATACAATGTAGTAATATTATGTATTAACAATCCATTATTAGAAATTCATTTAATACCGAACGTTATTTTGCCAGCTTGTAATATTAGGTCTCGTAAAAGGTACATAATATGTATTAGATTCAATTTGAATAATGTTATTTTGACCTGATAAAGCCCACAATTGTTCAGGTTGTATGGATTTTGTAATAAAGTGGAAATTTGTTTTAATTTCGTGTATATTATTAAAATATTTGCTTTGATAATGAATAATGATGGGATAATTTTAATGTTTCATAGATTACAATAGTAATAATGAACCAGCCTAGAAATCGTTGCTTTATTCTTGACATTTCAGAGAGAAAAAAATCGTTAAATAATAATAATAATTTGTATAGCACCATTTTTGTGTAAAATCACCTCAAGGGCGCTGTACAAATATTACTTCCCATTCTTTATCTAATTATGTACAAACAGATAAAGAAAAATATACTTACCTGGCAGGTCGCTTCAGATGAACACAGTTTTATTAGAAAATTTAAGTATGGAGATGAAAGTTTTAGAGTTGCTATTTTGTCCTCCTTTTCTATTGATGTTACATTTATTAGAAGATTGGTGGCACAAGAAGGGTTGGTATTTATTAAAATATTTATAAAATTACCTTAAAAAGCATAAGAAGCTTTTAATAGATATTAACATTTTTTATTTATTTTTACACTTTTAGTTATTTACAGTGTTGCGGGCTGTGGACGCATTTGCGCACCGATGTGTGCATTTTCAAACTTTTTCTATTTAATAACTTTAGGTAAGCACTAAGCGGTTAGCCTAGCTAAGCAATTTACGGCTGCATTTCTTCAATTTATGGATACGATTGTCTGAAAAGATGAGTTTTATGTTTAGTTCTGAATTCTGTCGAGTCTTTGATAATTGTCTTGCCAACAGAGTTAACCGTCCAAGAGATTTTTCTGCTTCATACAATCCGATTTCTACTTTAATGTCAATCATTCAGTACCCGGCTACTATAAAAATGAACAATTTCTTTTCAGTTTCCTGAAATCCATCATAAAAAATACTTAAAAATACTGATTGCAAAACATACCAAAAAATATATGTGGATAAGAAAACGTTCTAAATATCACGCGTAATAAGGAACCCCAGTCCATTTATTTTTTTATTTTTTTTTATGTTTTTATTTTTAATAGTTAAAATAATTTTTGATTCTTCAAAGCTGTCCAAGACTCTCCAAATCTATGGCCGGTCGGTTTTGATCAGTTTTAAGGTTAAAATATCAAATGTCAAAACAAGGATGAGCTTTACCGTACATAATTTTATATTCTATTCATAGTAAACTATAACTGAACTTAAGTAATAAAATTACATACCTTTTTAAAACATTTAGCTCAAAGAATAATAATAATATTGAGCATTAATATTATCATAATATCCGTATTAGTTTTTTCGTGAATACTGTAATTTATTTCACTAATAATATTTTATTTTATATTGAACAACAATTATTGAGCTTAAGGTAAACCAAATTAAGTTTAAATTTGGCCCAAACTAAAAAAAAGCCAAATTAAAAATACAAAACAAAAGCGAAAAATAAAAATATTCATAGTAATCCAAAAACAGAATGCGCACGAGACGTCAGATGTTCCATATGCGATGGTAGCAACATAACAAGGTGTTTTGATGAGATGTTTCTTTATTGACTTTTAAATAAAGATTTATAAATTCTACTTATAATAATAAAAGTCATATATTCAGAATCGGCGTTTGCTGATCTATGTGAATACATATTTTTGAAGCCATTATATTTTTCACTGCAGTTCTTTATTATGATTTTTTTTTAAATCGTACGTCTAAAGATGTAATTTAAAAATGTTGATCTTTCAACGAACCAAAAAACAACCGCCTAGCAAAACTATCTCATAGGTACGCGCATATGTCCTATATATTTAGGTTAATGTGAACTTAAATATTAACTATGTTACTATTATCTAAGACATTAACTGAATTAATAATGTATTAGATATTAACTAAGTTAACGTTGTTTTAGATAGTAACTTAGTTAACATTATCTTGGATATTAACAAATTAACTATTATCTTGGATGTCAACAGAGTTAATATTATCTTGAAATTTAAGTAAGTTTGTTACTTTAGTTACTAAGTTAATAATAACCTTAAATATATTAACAGAAGTAAGGTAAGGTATAAATATAAAAAATAAATATATATGGTATTAAAGATTTTTTTTAAGTTCTCCTCACTAGGAGATTCTGTGCTGATGGAACTAAATTTTGGATAGGGGATTTCAGCGACTTCCATATTTGAACTTCAAGGTTTAGGTAGGGTATTTTCAGTAATTTCGATGATGTTGTTTTAAAATACTAGTCAGTTTTTCTTCTATTAATTCAATAGGCTAAGTTTTCCTGGAATTAATGCAATTATTGATTAATTAATTTGTTTGATACTAGTTGGGAGTTTGTTGTATAACTTTACAGTAGTATGTTTATGTAGTATTACACTTATGTACATTAAGCTTGTCTATTTGCTGGTATTATGATTATGTGGTGTGTTGCCTTTTTATCTTTTTAGAGATGATGTCTTTATGGGGAACCTTTACAATGGTCCTTATGATGCATTTCTTGTATGATATTAGATATTAACTAAGTTATTATTATGTAAGATATTAACTAAGTTAATGATATCTACGTTAGTGAATTATAGGAAAACTAATGTTAACACTCTAAAAACGGTTTAAAAATAACAAAACACGTTTTGAGTACGTCACCACTTACACTAATAACAAACCACCTACCCCTATATGTGTAGGTTATGGAATAAGGCCCTCCCGGACAGATTGCCTCGACTGGCCTTGTGCAATGTTAACAAGTTAAGTTACAAGTCGTAATTTTACAGCCCGGGTCCTAGGGGTTGCGAACCCGGCGCGTATCTCTGACTCCGGACATTTCTTATTTCATTCCATTGTTACAAGGGATGAATACAATCCGGCTCTATCTGATGGGGTGGCTTTCCGTGATTTGTGGGGGTGGAAAGATATGATGCGAAAGTGGGTTAATTTTTATAGGGTTAATTCTCTGCATTTCTTAGCTTATTTTATTAGAAGGGTGGTGTTTTGATAAGATCAAAGCATTTTCGATGTTTTTTGTTTGTTAAAACAGCGTTTTAACTACGTTGAAAGTTTGTGCGATTTTTAAGTTAAGGAAATTCTAAACTGAGCTTTTTTATGAATTTAGAAGGAAGTTTTAAAAGTTTTGTTAGAAAGTTTTTTACGCTTTTTCAAAAGGAAAACACTTTTCTTAAATAAAATCTTAAAAGTGGTAGATATTCAATACTTAGATACGCAAGTATTACGGTAAATAAATAAGGAAAGAAATGTATTTTTAAAATTTCCTCAGATTTCAAAGATAATACTGAACGATGAAATCATCCTACGATAGTAAGTGTTTGCGCGTCTTTTCCTTTTTTAATCACAAGCATTAACAGTAACGTATTAATATCAAATGAGTATTACAATTTTACATTTATAATAATATCTTAATCATATATAACAAAGAACGATTGTAAATAAAACTGTTTTTCAGCTCAATACCTCAACTCTCCCGAACAAGGTTACCAACGAGAAAGGCAGTGCCTTTAACGATTTAATTTGCTGGTCATGATATGCCTTTTCCCGGATAATTATATGAAAGTAGTGTTATATTTTACCCAAATGCGCGATTAAATTCAGACCCTTTTTTTTCAAAAACTAATAAAATTTAATTCCTTAATTATTATCTTTCCGGTTAATGTTCGTAAAGGATAAAATAATGTGAAACAAGAACACGGTATCAATTATAATTATAATTACTATTTTACTTATTTAAGGTTAGAAACTAAAATACATTTAAATGATCATTAAGCTATATGGTTCAAACATGGTAATAATTATTGAAACAATTTTAACAACATTAAAACAGGAAGATTATTTCAAACAATAAATGTGTTTTGTCACCAAATCTTCTTAGCCAGGTACTTCTCTCATTTCCTCTTTCGCATTTCCTTCCCCTATCTTTTTCCTTTAATCTCGCAACATGCCCTGATTGGGGATGCCATAGTCCTACTAACGTTGGGCAGTTGAGATTTTTAAAAATCACACGGATTATTATTATTATTATTGTTACGTGATATTAGTATTATATTGATAATAATATATCAGTGGCGTGCAGTCCATAAAGGATAAAAAGATGTGCCTTCTGCAAGAAAAACGCATCATAAAGAATACGTTATATTAAATATCGTTTCACAAGTATACAGAGTGTAATAACATGTACTGACAAACTTTAAACGGTGATTCATGAGCATGTTTGGAGTAAAAAAAGTGAATAAAATTTTTTCAGCTATAAAAATAAATATATATTTTCACATTAACAAAAAAATCATGTCACTCACACGGTCACTCATTCGAATGTCCGCCCAACCCCCTCTCCGACCCTATCTTTCCAAGATCTACCATTTTTTTAATGTTTTTACCGATCTACATGTTTTACTCCAAACATACTCCATAGAAATTCCATTACACCCTGCATAGAAATGGGCATGGTACTTGGATGCTATTTTATTCAGTTGGCTTCAATGATCAGTAGAAGATGATAATACAAGGCTAAACGAAACCTAATACGCACACATAGATGGTGCTAATTTAAATATTTTAGAAAATGAAAAAAAAAAACTTTCGCACGTAATTCTTTTAAATATTGAAATGAATTGTTTGTTGGCGGGTATGCACACGGAATATGAAATGGAATTTTTTTATATATGAATACCGCACAAGAGTCCCAACTGCTCCCAACCGTCTGGAGCCAGTGAGACTATGTCATTCCCAATTGGGGAATGTTGTGAGGCTGAAGGTATTGGGGAGGGGAAGGAGAAGGGGGAGAGGGAGGTGGGGAAATACCTGGCTATTCAGATCTGGTCACCAAACACGGCTAAAAGCCATTTCAAGCAACGTTTCAATTCTGAATGGTGGTCTTTCACCAGGGTGATACTGAGAGTATCTTCCACTCTGGAACGTGCGCAAATATACTATATACTATTTTTAAATTAATTGATTGTGAAACAACACAAATTAATTAAATAAAATTTACTTGCGCACGCCGGGATTTGAACCCTCGACCTCCGGATTCGTAGTCGAGAGCCTTACCCTTCGACCATAGAGGCCGTCGAATAAATAAATTCTTAATAAATGGAATAAATTCTTACTGTAAATTTTAAGCTCAAGTCCTTCAAAAAACTTATAAAAATACTATACATTATTTTTAATCTAACACATACAGTATTTTTATATGTTTCTTGAAGGACTTGAGCTTCAAACTTACATTGACAACTTTCCTCATTTCACCCGCCATAAAACTATCGTGTGTGTTTTTTATAAAATATTTAAATTGGCTCCATCTGTTACCGTATATCACGTTCAAATATTCTTAGCCTAACTTTAAACTGATGTTTAATAAAATAATAGATTATTTCAGGTTGTATCTAACAGATATCTAACAGATATCTAATGTTAGATACCGTAGCAGCTGGGTTTCGAACCCAGGACATCATAGTCTATCCGGGACCTGCGCTCTATGCCAACTGAGCTACGGGTACGCCGGATAGACCATGAGGTCCTCAGTTTGAATCTCAGCTGCTGTTATATTTTATTTTCTGTGTCTTTTCGGTTTCGTGTATGGATTTGAGAGTTTTTAATATTGTCTTCAATGATTAAAAATATAATAATATGTGTGTTTTTATCATTTGAAAACTTTCTAGTAGGAATGTCCCATAGATATTTAATTTTTATTTTGAACACTGAACAACCCTTACTAGCAGATAGATATACATAAATAATAAGAAAGTACTTTCACGTTTTGTTACAATTAATTTTAGGCTAGAAGTTCAGTTTTTAAATATTAAAGGGACACCGTCTCGTTAGGGCCCTTCTAATATTTCATGAATGAGTGATAGCCCTTTTACAAGATAAGAAAATTGGGTTAGGAAGTTCTTGGCATGAATATTTAACTAAAAAAACCTTTTACTTGAATGGTTGCTAAAGAAATTCAAGTCGGTAGAACAGAAAACGGCTAGAATTAAAGGATTTTAATTCGCTCGGAGATTCGTTCCCATCACTTATATAATATTCATTTTATAATCAAATCACAATGTTAAAAGTTTAATATTCATTAAGTTGTTGGTAATTCTAAATTTATTTTAAATCAATTATAAAATGCTCGCGGTTGTGATCGTATAAAATTTATAAGGAAATCGGAATGCTTCCTCGTGAATTAATTAACAGCTGAAGATTTTCATATATTGATTCCCTATCAGGTTGACCAATATTAGGGTGACTTTCACCATCATTGACTTTAGAACCCTTTTTTTATGTGAATACCGCACAAGAATCCCAACTTTCCGGAGACAGTGAAACTATGGCATCCCCAATAAGGAACTCCAGCGAAAAATATTATGGTTAAAAAATACGATCTAATTCATAGATCGGCAGACGCCGAATCTGCATATATAAGTTTTGTTACATATAATTATGCGTAGAATTATTATATGTAATTTATAAATTGTTATTATATATAATTTATATATTATTATTATATACAATTTATGAATTTTTATTACGTATAATTTATAAATTGTTATTATATACAATTACACCTATTACTTATAAATAGTTATTATGTATAATTACAAAAAGAATTTATAAAATCTTATTATATATCATTATACGTAGAATTTTAAAATTGTTATTGTTTATAATTATACGTAAAATATATAATTTTTTATTCAAAAGTAAATGAAAAACATCTCACCAAAACGCCCTGTTGACATCTGACGTCACAGGTCTCGTCCCCGTATTTTTGGCGAAACTAAATCTTAATTTAGGTAACTTTAAGCTCTATAATTCTTAATTACGTAAGTAGGATATATTCGTAGACAAAACGACAACCAACAACCATTTATGAAATATCAATATTTTTATTATTCTTTGAATTAAAGTTTCTAAAAAGCTACAAAATTTTGTCAATTGTGTGCTATGAATATAATATATAATTATGTACGATAAAATTAATTCTTGTTCTGATGAAAAAATAAATGAATGGTGCAAGGTGCGACCAGGTTACATTTTTACGATTTCGAACATTGCAAAAACCATAATGCATAGATGCTGACATTCCAGAGTGGAAGATACTCTCAGTATCGCCCTGGTGAAAGCCCACCATTCAGAATTGAAACGTTGCTTGAAATGGTTTTTAGCCGTGTTTGGCGACCAGATCTGAATAGCCAGGTATTTCCCCACCTTCCTCTACCCCTTCTCCTTTCCCTCCCCAATACCTTCATCCTCACAACATTCTCCAATTGGGGATGCCATAGTCTCACTGCCTTCAGACGGTTGGGAACAGTTGGGACTCTTGTGCGGTATTTATGTATAAAAAAAACAAAAACAAAAAACATGAAACCGAAAAAAAAGCAGACAGTAAAAATACATCAGTCGCATCTGGAACTCGAACTCACGACCTCTGTCTTTCCGGGACAACCGCTTTACCAACATAGCTAATGAGACCAGTTCAATTTATGTCATCTTCATCGATATCATATTTCAAATTCAAGACTTTGTCAATATCGTCCTATTTTCTTTATTCCCATGTTATTGGCAGCTATCTTTATGATGATTACAAAGTTCTAAACGAACACAATTGCAACCTAGACAGTGTCTCGGATTAATATCCGATATTTTTATTTATAGGACACATCTATTGACTTTTTACTAAAAGTCTAAAGAATATTAAAAAAAAAAACTCAAAAAAAAAAGTCAACATCAAAGTCTTAAATTTGAAATACGATATCGATGAAGATGACATAAATTGAACTGGTCTCATTAGCTAAGTTGGTAAAGCGGTTTTCTCGAAAAGACAGAGATCCTGGGTTCGAGTCCCAGATGCGACTGATATCTTTTTATTTTCTGTTGTTAATATTATCTTCTCCGATGATTAAATATTACAATGAGGTTCTTAAACTAAAATAAAATAATTAAAAAATAAAAAATATATTATTACTTACTTTAAATGTGCACTGTATTATAATTTTTTAGAATTTAAAACGCTTTTAGCTGACATTTTGGGCTTTCGGCATAGTTACTTTACAAACATCGCAATTTCGTTAATGTTGTTAATTTAATAGCAATATTATGCGACAACTGAATCACTAATAATGTTTAAAGTGAATACCTACATAATATTGAGGGTTTGTTTCGTTTAAACTACGCAAATATCAATATTTTTTAAAGAATGTCGTTTGCTGAATGACATCTGTCGTGCGAGAGAACCGGAACCGCAGTTAAGCGAGAAGTCTTTAAAGCCTTAGGAAAATGATGATAATTTACCTTAAAAAGAACCAGAATAGGCCTGGTCACCCATGGCTAGAACCATTTGCAAAGCAATGCTTCTTAATGAGTGGTGGCTTTTACCAGGGCGATACTATGAATATCAACCATTCGTGATAAAAGTTATTTTTATTATTATTTCAACATTTTTTCCCCTTTAAATAGAAGAATAGTGAACAAATCGTAGGAATAAGATACTTACAAAAATATCATTTATACTTTTGTGTAAAGAATATGTCAAATTGATGTTTTTTTTACATCAGAAGACCTTGAGAAAAATAATTTCCCTCAGGGCCTATGTCATCTTCCGGGATGCCGTGTGGAGGTTTTTTTTTTAGTAAAGGAAGGAGATAAAGTTCTGGAAATGAAAAGGTTATGAGGGTTGGGTAGAAATCTGGGGGTCAGTATGTCCAGGAGTGACGGACACTCCAATCCACCCCTCCCACTGCAGTGCAAGGCGATGGATCGAGAGAGCCCGGCTGGAGAAGTCAAAGAGTCTCCTTATACTGGCATCTCTAATGCAGTTAGTGGGCAGATGCATCCGCCGCCAAGACCTGGAGAAACTTCACCCCATGAACCCGTACACCCCTGCTCACCAAACGTAGCGAACCGTACCACAGGGGGGACCTATACCAGAGGTGTCGGTCATCCAATAAATGGTTCCCAAGGAGGCGGTACCCATAACCGCCTCCCAAATTCTTAATCATTTATTCACAATAATCTTTTTTTTTAAATGAATCAGTTAGATAGATAGGGACTTTCACAACCTTTCAATATTTTCTATAATAAGATAAAAAAATAGATTACGCCTTTTTTCCTTTTTGCAAAAATATTTCAAAATTAGATTATAAAACAAATTAATCTAAAAGGTCACATTTTTCAGTCCCGATATTGCCGTTCTGAACTAACTTTGTAAAAGCTTCTGCTGTATTATTTGAGAGACCGATTTTTTATTTCTCGTGGGATTTCCTCCCCAATACGAATTACCTCCTCGAAAGGTTTGCGTCTCGGATTATTATTATTCATGGCGGACCCGAGTGTCACTAGAGACATCTGAGATCACCCGGACAAACTATACCGGCTTATTTTGAATATATGAAGATTATGCCCATTGTCGATGTGGGATTTGACCAATATTTTTATTGACAAGGATTTCGGAATAATTCTACCAGCATAAGCGTTGTTGTGAACTTTTTTCTTACTTTTTTTCACGCAAGTACCGGTCGGAATCAGTACTTCCATTACAGTCGTACATTAAACCTAGATTGGGAAATATATAAAATGAAATTTTGGGGAAATAACCGTGGTATTCAGATTAACTATTTGATACAGTTTGAAAGTAAGTCCCAGAGTGGTAAATACTTTCAGTATCGCCCTCGTGAAGACCACCATTCAGAATGGATGCACAAAATGGCTTCAGCCGAGTTTGGTGAATAGATCAGAATAGTCGGGTACTTTCCCACCTTCCTTACCCCGTCTTCTTCCGGTCCTCACTGCCTTCAGCCTCACAATATACCTCAATTGGGAATGCCAGTGTCTTACTGTATCCAGAATATTGGGACCAGGGACTCTTATACGGTACTCACATAAAAAATATTTTATTTTTATTTTTATGAATACTCCACAAGAGTCCCAACTGCTCCCAGCTATCCAAAGCCAGTGAGATTATGGTATCTGCAATTATGATATACTGTGAAGCTTGTGGAACTGGGAAGGGAAAGGAGATGGCAAAGAGGAAGGTTGGAAAGTACCCGGATACTCAGATCCTGTCACCAAATATGGTTAAAGTCATTTCAAGCAACGTGTATAACCTGAATGGTGATACGTCATCAGGGTGATACTGAGAGTTACCTTCCACTCCGTATTTTACTCAAACCAACCTTCCCAAAATATGACATCCCAGAGGAGAAGAAACAGATGCAGACTGCCAAACTGTACACTTTAAAATAAAACAAATTAAATAAAATTTCTTGATCTCTCCATAAAACCAAATTTGCCCAAAATCATCCGCTTTTATTCACTCGTATAATCCTCGCAGAACCCGGAGAATAATTCACAACTCCCTCCCTGGGGGGGTGAAACGTAAAGTAGTGTAAACTCCGCCGAATCACGTAAAGCGCAAAGCCACCCCCATTGTGCCAAGTGACGTAAAATGTGTAATACTCCCAATGATACGCATCTCTGTTTTGTTCGGGCTGATATAGACCCACGCTGCGGACGATGTTTACAACTACCGCCGAATAAAATGAAAGAACGATGTACATAAATTTCAAAAAGGGTTATTCAAAATGATTCACTCAATTTCGGACATTCTCCTCTGATACGCGCGGTCGGCTAGGGCATTTTCCTTTACAGATACATCAAGTTTGCTCAAATTGGTGATACCGACGACAAGTGCTCTTTTCGGATGCAGACTCAGTTTTATAAAACTCACGATCAAATAAAACC
>JAHDVE020002630.1:0-14243 GCA_022606495.2 Halesus radiatus
CTATGTTGATAATGCTATAAATACAGAGAAAACACTTCTTGTTTCTCCTTATAATCATTAATCTAAATAGATAAATAAAATTTATTCAATTCAATGGATATTCTCGAAAGTGCCAAAAGTACGAGATATCTAAAAAATCTAGCTCATAGAGACAGAGAACTCAATAAGTTTAAAACTATCGCCCATACCACTAAGGGTATTCGTGGACCCTTTCTCTCTCACTTTAATTACAAAAAAGCTTCCGCTCTCAAAGCTCTCTGGGGAAAAAGCCGATCTTACTATGAAGACAAATATTCTGGATGCAAAAAATATGGCACTGAGTACGTGATTTATAGTTGCCAAGCCTATAAAATGAAAGTGGAAAACTATTGATTGTGATCTACTATTCTTCTTGTTAATATGAATACTAAATCTAAATGAAACAATGAAATATTCAATTCTTGAGATTATTTTAATTATAACTAATATTTTTTAAAAAAATACATTAGATATATTTTTATTGCCATTTTATGTATTATTTTCTAATGTAATCACTCTGCTAATTCATTAATAGTTTCCGAATCGTTCGTGATTTTGTATTTTTATCATCTCCTATGAACATTGATGCAATATTTACGGGCTTTCGTGCTTTTTGAAACTAACAAGTTCCTATAAAAAAATACTAGTACTCTATTAGAATCAGTTCACTAAAATCAGCCAAAATAATTAGCTGATGAAAAATATTTCGAAAGTATTCGAATATAATAGTTTAGATAGTAGCTTCGAGAAACATGGATATTTATTTATATCATTTTTTTTCTTGAAGAGTAGAAATAGAACTTTAAGAAAAATTAAATATAAAGTTTAATTTCGGCAAAGTGTATTTGGAGGATAGAGAAATTCTCTAAAAAAATTATAATACAATAAATACACAATAATGTTTCTTTCTATATTAGATAACAGTATTTTAAGGATTAAAGTAAAAAATAGGTTTATAATATTTAAAAAACAAAAATATTGTTCTTTTAAAACAAACAATAGATATATTCATAACAATATCATTCCTAAGATATTTATCATTTAACTTCGTGATATCCGTGAAAGAATTTATCTTCGGTAATATATGACATATAATTTATTAATAAATAAAAATCAATCAAATTTCCATCCGAAAGACTTTTATTTGCTTTCATTTCATTTAATTCTTACTCTTTTATGTTTAAATCTTGTGGGACATTTGGCTGTTATCAAACGACGAAAAAACTCTATCGACCGTAAGAGTTTTATCTAACTCCGCTAGACGCAGCCATACTCTAGAAACAATCTAAAAATCAACCCAATGATGATGATGGCGAGTCCACCAAAGGAAGTGTGAGTGACTTAAAGAGCTCTCCCTCTCTGTAGAATCTTCCTGCAGAATAGCAACACATTGGAGATCAAAGTGATATGTTAACAGCGTTGAAAGTGAGCATATACGGCTAAACTCACGAGATCAGCACAGTCGATAGTATCTGTTTCAGCAAAGATTTCGAATCCGCTACTCACCTCATAACTTCCAATCTATCTCGAGGCGCCTTGTTGCTAGTAACTCTAAGAAAAGCTATGCTTCTCAATCCGAACCTCTAGTCTCTTTGGAATGATGCGGTGAATTCATACATGTAGGAAAATATAAATAGTTTATTATGATTTTTTTTCATCTATCCTACTCAAGCAAACAAATGATAAAATATAAATGATTTTTAAGTTGGAGAATCGAATAGCAAACTCTGTAAAGATGGATATTTATAAGTGTTTCTTCTTAGTTTCATGACTTCGGGTAAAATATTTTTTGAAAAAAAGTACTATTATAAAAAACAACTAATTATTCATCGAACACATATCTAAGAGATATATCTACGATAATAAATACTGTTAAGCTTCAAAACAATTTTTTAAAGTATTATTAATGTTTTATTGGGACTGAATTTTAGCAGGGCAAATATCGAAATATTTACTATTGCTATTACTTATATGATTCATCCAAATTTCTTTATCCGATCGAATGACAAGTTCACATACTAGTAGAATATATGGGGTTTCTATCCCAACGGTCTGAGCATCACAGCTCATAAAAACCTATTTTCGCATGCTTTAAACAAATATTTAGTTTTAAATAACCATAATTTAAATGCATAGATCGTCCCGAAGTTAGATATTAGAAAACATATATACACATAGACAAAAAAACACTTAAATCAGATGTTTTTTTTGAAAGAATACAATTTAAATACCCATTACCCTCTGGGCGGAAATATCATTTTACATGTTTGTTTTCTTGATCAGTATACAGAAATACGCAATCATTGCAGACTGCGGCAACCATTGGCGAGGATGGGTGGCATTGCACAAAAGATACTTTCGGAACTGCTTGGAAGCCATCCGCCTGAGTGATCTTTTCGTTGGCCCCAATCGCCTTTGACTAGATTGAGCCATTGAAATCTAGTCCGAATCGATCATTTTCTCCCTATTTTTATTAGAATACCGTTATTAAAAGATAGAAGATATTTATATTTTGTTTACTGTGTCGAAATTGATGCTGTGAAAGGCCGACTGGTAATGATTCGTTAATACAGCAGATGAATTATTAATGGGAGAGAGACAAAAGCTGTCGAACATATCTTGTGATTCGTAGAGACTAGTGATTGAGGCAGTCAGCTTTGGATATACACTCACTTTCTTAAGCGGCTTTTCGACTTTTCGCAGGTCCCATAAACTCGTGAACATGTAATCTCGCGTGATGACGTGCGCTTCATTTGGAACAAAGGCGAAGTCGGAAATATGGCATAGATAAGGATCCAGAAAGCTCCCTTTCATGATAGATTCTATCTGCAGGCTAATAGAGGGATTTCTGCAACCTAATCAACAAAATAAAAAGTGTTGGGATAGCAGGTTTGTAGAAAATATATGTTGTTTCGTGTGCAGAGAGTTTACTTGTGGTGCGCAGATCTAAGTAATTAAGTCTGCCATATTTAGTCGAGTAAGCAATTCGGTTATCGTAATCGAGGTGATTTCGAGTGCGAGTGACGAAGGGGATGTCTTCCCACCCTTCTTCTTCTTCCTCCATAACGATCTCATCAGAACAATCCAAGATCACTCTGGGAACATTGGGCTTTTCAAGCGACCATTGGTATATTTTTTTTGGTTCCGAGCTCAGTAAGTACTACTCGTTTGTACTGAGACATAGATTATGGATGGTTCCTGAGTGCAAGTTTGCCATCTCATGACTAAAATAAAAAAGGAAGAATTTTACAATTATTAAGTAAATAAAGTTGTATTGTAATAATTAAAAAACATCCAGATTATATTCTTTAAAGAGGTTGAATAAAACTAGTTCTAACCTGTTTAAATCTAATAATGAGATCCAATTTGCTCTTACTGCATGATGTGAGGATATTGAGCCTAATCACTATCCTTAACTTGCGGAACGAAGTCATCTCCTTTTTCAATGTATTTGCTATAGCTTTACTTCACCCTCCAGATGCGGATGTACTTTTGGTTGGTGCTGATCAGGGAATGGGTGGAGTCCACACCGTTCAGCCACTGAATGGAATTGATTTTGGCTGAGACCTTTTTATTATTTTGCCAGTCGTGGGTTTGGGAATGAGCATTGATCTATGATACAAACCCATAATGTCTATACTATTGATCGTAGTGAAATATGATTAGCCTGCCTGCACTATCTCCAAGCGCGAAGTTGTTTCCATCTTTACTGAACTGGAATGAAGTGATTTAATCCTCTTTGAGGGGTTAGTTGAATTCTTCGGGACTTCCGATGTCCTGGAATTTATGTAGCCATTTGGATGGGGCTTCCGTACTTTGCTTTGTTTAATACATATGATCTAAACGGTGTGGATATTATAGAAAATGACTTTCCCCTTTCACTCGATTTCTAAATAAGCTAAATCTAAATATGGAGTAAATGAATGAGTTTATGTAATAATTTTATAAGAAATAATAAAATATGGGAAACCTAAAAATACATATCAAAATATATCTTTGTATAAATCTAGAATCAATTTTAATTTCTCCTTGTATATCTACTAATTCAAGTTTATGCTGTGGATAATAATTTTTTCCTAAAAATGCAATTTCTAGAACACAAATTTCACTTGTGCTCAAAATTAAAGCTAAGCATAAATTTATATGAGATTTTATGCTTCATTTTTATAAACTTTATGCAAATCATTCACTTTTGCTGTACGATATATAAATCGTTTCTATCTAATCTAAATTTATAAAAGACTTTTTTAAACAAAACAAAAAATATAATCCATTCAACTATATTTTTATCAACAATAAAAGACACAATATTGTATCATATGTAACCAGAAAATCTGACACAGGCAAAACTATATGAAGCTTTTAAACGAAGCTAAGATTCCATGAAGAGTAAGCTTGACAAAGTGCAATAAAATATCGATTTACTCAATGAATAACAACTCCCTCCGCCACCCCCACCAGCTATCGTTGTCAATAATAAGAAGAAACAATACCAAGTCATCCCATCGAAGTCTGATCCTGTCAACCCTATCATACTGCTGCAGCAGTAATATAGCAAAGTGCTTCTTGAATTCAGATAGTTGAATATGACAGTAGACACCCTATACAAGGCTGCCACCCAAATAATTATCCACGAAATCGAGTTTGCCCAGCAAAAAAGTATTGAACATCGAGCTTGGGAAATTGTAAAACATATTTCCAGAACTTTCGAAAAGTGCAGCGGAAAAACTCCTGACTTTACAACCTCGATCGACGGATTCTATAGCGACATTGTCACCACTCTCAAGGTGACAGCGAAAACAATTTATGATAAATACGTAAAAACTATTACTTTATTGATATTAATCTTTAGAAAACAGATGTATTCGATAAACTGGGGAACGAACCCTGTAGGATCCTGATTGCCAACATCTTCGAAAACCTGGGGTCTATCATTGAACGCAAGGAGAGAATTAAAGTCAGCCACGGCCTGAAGGGGGACAGAGAGGCATTTGGGCAAGCCTCCAAATATTATAACAATGCGATCACGATCTATCCATATTCGGGTAAATATTTTTATTCACGGATGGAGTTAATCCACTACAACAACGACTACTTTAGCTCGCTATACCACTGCTTTCGGGCGCAATCCTGCCTCGAGGAAGCCAAAGTGTGTAAGAACGAGTTGAAATAGATTTTCTAGAAGGCAGAACACGAAAAAGTGGCACAAGGGATGGGCAGAGAGAAGAGCAAGGAGGAGTGCCTAAACTATGTCTACATTTATATCATTAGATATATGCATGATATCTGGGACGGAGATAAGAATAACAGTGCGAGAATTCAAGCATTGATCAACTAGCTCAGAAACTATGTTTCTGTCCATCTCAAAAATGGAGGGGGTAGCTTCGAACTTATCACCCTCGTATACATGATCGAGTTGTGTCTGTATTCTGTGTATACCACTGTCGAAGGTGGGGTCCTAAAACGCAATTACTACTAAATCTCATAAAACCCACACTTTCGTACTTGCGTCAGAAACGCATTCAACATCATCTTCTGTATCATTGAAGAGTTCGTCAGGTGGGACAATCCTACTATCAAAAGCATGATCGACCTGCTCTTGCCAGTCTTAGTGTACATGTGCGAATACCCTAGCATCGAGAAATTGGTGAATGAACTGTACTCGACGAGCTATGGACAATTTCTAAGACTCATGCACAAGCGGTTCTCTGAAATTGGAGGTGCAGCTGAGTCTCCAGCCCGGTACAAAATATTTGTGACTGAGGCCAACCTCATAGGATGGAAGATGTTTTCCAACTACTATACGCAGAATAGGATATTTGAGATCGAAAAAAATAATGAGCTGAAGGTGAATTGGGTCATTAGTACCCTAGAGGCTCTTCCCTCCTTCGATGAGTTTAAGAGCAATGACAATGGGAACAAGCCAATCAGTCTGTTCGTGGCAGAGTCTGCTCAAAAGATCTCTACCAAAGACAAGACTCTCGTGGTGGTCGACGGGTGTAATGTGGCTATCTCTCACGGGAAAAACTAGTATTTTTCCGAAAAAGGACTAGAGATCGTGATCAACTACTGGGCTGCCAAGAACCACCCTGTGGCTATCATAATGCCTGATTACTGCTTCAGCGAAGATGAAATTAGTCGAAGAACCACCAAAAACGTACAATTTCATCATATTATATATATACAATTAATATTTATCTTTTTTTAGCGATCGAATTCGAAAACTCTCCCGAGAGATGTCAAGTACATAAAGTAGCTCGGAAAGAAAGGTATCGCGTTCGGAGTTGCAACCAGTCACGACGATCCCTACATCATTGGATTTGCAAGGAACAAAAAAGCTTACATCCTAAGTAACGATAAATTCGAAGACGCTTGGAAAGACCTGACGACAAAACAAAGGGACAGCTGTTTCGACTTTTTGAATAACAACAGAATGGGGTATAATTTTTTTGGCGACGAGTTTCTGCCAAATCCGTTGTTTTTGAAAAACAAAAATATCTTATGATGGAGCTTGAAAAAATGCAACTATGATAATCCTTAAATTTTTTAGGTGTCTGTGGCTTGGCTACAATCCTAATGAAGTGTTCTACAAAGGAAAATATATTTTGTTTGACACTGTCGATCTGCTACATTAAATCTGAGATAAAGTGAAAAACAGTGATCTCAAGGAGGAAAATGATCTTAAATATAGATTATTATATATACGTATGGAACAGAAAAACAAATTTCTAGTTGTATATATTATAGTAAATAATAAATATATAGATATATTGCAACTGATGAACTTTGCATACTAAACTGCATTAAAAAATTCAACGATTTATTTCACTAAGAGCTTAAGAACTTATGCAGCGTTGAGTTTTTCAATTGACTACCTGTACCCAAATCTTAAAGAATTTGATATTATAGTAGCAATTATAGCTTTATTCAATTTTCTTCCGTTTTAAATCGCCAAGCGCATATGATCGTAACGGGTGACGATCAAACCATTTACATTTGGTAATTAGAACTTTTCGTGTCTTATACTATGTATGTTCTATCTCATCCAGATATTGATGACTCGTACTAAATCTAATATCAGAATTATCCAATTTTCCGCAATTTTAGGGAATCGGATATTGTATTGTGAAGTAGGAGTCTGTTCAATACCCTGTTGGACTTTTAAGGAGGCACTGTATATTCTTGTAATCTTCCCCCCATGTCGATTTTCCTTCTGATCGTAGATACTTCTGGATTTAGACTCTTCAATCGTTTAAGAACATTGGCGCCGGTAGATGATGTTAGTAGAATCAAAGCTTTGTAGGTTGCTATTCTTGTTAGTATGGAATTGGAAGGGAAATTTGCGATTGAAGGCACATGGTTTATGATAGGTGCGTACTAGTCGATTTGAGGTCTTTTTTGTTGGTGAATGGGTTGACATTAAAAAGGATACTCACTCTTGTAGGAGAAAAATAAATAAAATAAATAAACCTATTAAAACCAATGACCAGTATTAAGATAAAAAAAATAAAAACTTTTTTTTAAAAAAGATCGATTTCAAAGGTATCAAAACCAAGGAAGATTTTTTAAACTTATAAAGAAGACAACTAGAAAAAATTATTTATTTTAGAATATTTAAAAAAAAAGTATGTTGTAAGTTGTGATATATATTATTTACTGGATTAAACTAAAATGTTATGATTGATAAAAAGAAAAAAAGTAATTGACAACTCACTAATTTTTATCAGGCTCGGCCATAGAATTTATTGATCTAATTACTCGCCTGTTCTCGAGTCATTTTATCGATTGCTGAAGTGTGCCGGCTTAGAACTTCTGGCTCGAGAAATCTAGAATCAGGAAAGTTTATGAAAAGACGAGGCAAATGAAGCAGCATGGTAAATGCTCTGAGTGTCTCTAACGATGTGCTTTCTCTAACTTATATCTCACCTTCTTGTTCAAGAAACGACTTCAAGCATACACTATACTAATCAACCGTGGCAAGACTTCGATCATCAATATTCTTTATTAATAGGAGTACCTTTGAATATTTTGTGTAGAGAGAAGTTTTTTCGAACTTAGAATTCTTTAGTTTTTCAGCTAGCTGAATAAGCACAGGCCAAAATTTGGCAACTTCCTCTTTGATGCAAGTAACGAATTTCTCAAAGTACTCGTTAGCATAATCTCGATCTGGAGCCGATTTGACATTGAAGGCTGACACAGGGTAGGTTAAATAAGCGGGGATGTACTTGATGTCCGACGCGAACTCCTTCACAATTTTCTCAAGCGCACATATATACATAATAAAGCCCATGTACATTGTAATATAGCCATATTCTTTTCTATTTTCACCATAAATCTTCAGTTTGTATATTCTTTCCACGGTCGAACTGATAATTTTCGCACGTTCGCCCTAATACTGCATGCATTTTCTGGCTTGTTCATAGAGGTTCCGTTTATTCAATATTTTTATAGCTGGTTTGGTTTGAGAAACGCTTGCAGGTTTGATTGAGGGTTCGGTTGAGGGTTCGGTTGAGGGTTTGATTTAGGGTTCGATTACAGGTTTAGGGTTTGTTTTGATATAATTGGCTACTTGCTCGAAAGACCATCTGCTATTCTCGTCGTAAACAATCATATGGGAGAGGACTGTATTCCAGAATTATCCATATCTGGCTGGATCCAGGTAAAAAGTTTTCTTTAGGATTTTCTTATGTTCATTTTTTAATTACTCTTGCGACTGTAATAACAATAATATGTTTAGATTTTATATTAAATATTTGTTTATATATATGTAATATTACACCACATGCCGAAAACAGATTTGTCCCTGTCAAAAGTTAATGAATGGTAATCCCGACCGACCATACATCACATTTGGCGCCGAACTTCTGCTCATTCAAGACATTGGGTGCTTGATATCGAGGAGTACCGACTTTCGTGTATTTCTTCTGTGCTTCTGGATCAAGTTGTCGCGCCAATCCAAAATCAGCTATCTTGACTTTATCTTTTTTCAAAAGCAGATTTTCTAGTTTAATATCCCGATGCATGTAGCCTAATTATTAAACAAATCCCCTGATATTAAACGAATAATAAAACACAAATGTATAGAGACATACCACTTTTGTGAATATATAGCATTGCTTCCACAATTTGTTGGAAGTACTCCAATATTTTCTTTCCAGGCACTGGCATGTTTTTTACGAGAAGCTTCTTGAGTTATCCTCCTTCACAACACTCCATCACAATATAAATCTGATACTATGTTTCAATAGTGGCGAAGAGTTAGATAATGCCTTAATGCTTGATTTTCTTCAAGATCTCCATCTCCCTATGATAATTTGGATTTTCCCTCATGATGTTGGCGACACTCCCATCAAGGACTTTAATGGCGACCTCGCATTGATGAAGTTCCGACCAGCCTTTGTAGACTGTGCCAAAAGATCCATGTCCAAGCTTATTTGTTCTATTGATATAATAGCCTTCTCCGATTTAAGCATAAGATTAATTTGACAGCATGAACTAATGAATTAAAACAATGAACGATTATAAATCTTACGGGATAGTATACCCTTTTTATTTATAATATCTATTTTATGTTGGCAAACTTTATATTTTTATTAAATAGTATATATTATTTTAAAATATTGTACTGACGAAGTCATGAAACTACAATTTACTCTTTTTTTATTAAACCTAGATTATTAACTAACTAATTATTATTTTACTCTGCTTTTATTTCTATGCTATGTATTGGTACGGGTTAGTACGTCGGCATTGTTCAGATAATATTTTATTATTATCCTATAATAGAGATATAACTGATATGATTCTAACAGTCTATGGGACCTGTAATGAATTCAAGTTTTCTTATCAGTATCGCTCAATGTCTGGTAATATGATTTTCTTTTTTGCTCTCATAACGAGCCGTTGAAGTGCGAGGATCGGACGAATCTGGCGCCAGTTGCCAACAAAGGCCTCGTTAGAGAACCGAATATTGCCCAATTAGAGGGTGTGAGCTGATAAGATTTAAGCTTTGGGTGCTCTCGTCATCAAGCGGGGTAGGTTCAGATTTTTATAGATTTGTTCAATTTGTATCAACTCTTTAGTTTTGTGATGTTGAGAATTCGAGTTTTCACAATTACAACTATTTTCCCACCTCGCGGTGTTTACGGTTCAGGACATTTCGGAATAACTCCAATCTCTACTTCCCGAATGTCTCTATTTTTTCATCAGAGGAGATAAGCCAAACTATCGATATTTCTCCGGAGAAGAAACGTCGTCTTCTCCATTAAAACAACAACATCGATTTAGAGTCATCCTGATTAATCGACCTTCACTAGTCTTAAAACAATCATATAGTCAAGCAGTTAAATTTAATACATATATGAATTAAAATATCCGAATAAATTAATATAAAAATAATCATTTGAGACAATGACTTCAAATATGCTTTGGATGATAATAAACATTAGAATTAGGCAGAGGGTAAATATTCAGTTTCTGATGGGCGCGCTCACGACCGCAAGCACTGCAGCAACCGATCCTTGATGGAACTTTGGATCTTATGGGATTTAAATTTCCGTTAGTTTTTGAAAAGGAATTATTGTAATTCGCGTTACTATATAGTTGATTGATGCTTTAGTTGTGAGGATAAAAAATTGTTTATTGTGGTGTTCCTCCGTTTGGGTGCATAAAATGGTTGCCTACATTAGCTGATGATACAAAGTTGGTGATTTTTGATTGGTTGTGTTCTCTGCTAACCAAGCCAAACATGGGAGGAAGATTAGAATTGGCTATCCCCAATTTTGATTAAATCGGTAAATAGCGGATCCTGTTGTCAACCAATGTTGGTTGGGGAGGGGAAATTATTGTGCGAAAACTGCTGTTATCGGGCCCCTTTCCTGCTTTATAAGGAATATTATGTAATCCCATATTTAAAGCAGACAATTTATGATCATTTTCAGTCTTTTAATGAAACGAATAGATCGGAGAATGTTTCTCAAGGGATTTTAACTCGAGTTAACCAGTGGGAGGCAAAATTTGATTTTCTTGGAGCTATTATTTTGCCTCAAACAACTCGTTTATGGGTTTAAGTTGTTAACTTTGGTAGTTATTGCTTTGAATGTAATTAAGGCCAGTTGCTTTGGGCTGCTTAGAAAGTTATTCAGACGAGAAAAAATAGGGCCTGTTTGAATGCTCGTTGGATAGGAGTTAGCTTGACTTTTAGGCATTGGCCTGATAGTGGCTTGAATATCTACTTCTTGAGTTACTCTTATTTTAGTCGCGAGCCTATATTGTGGGTTGGCGCTTCACGGAGCAGAATGTCGAAGATTGGTTCACTCTTTTTATTTCCTAAAGCATCATTTATATTTTGTCGATTTTCGTCCCCAGCCTAATGATGCTCTTCTTATCCTCGTATAAGCTTGCCTCGCCGTCTTGATGCGTAAGTCTGCGAGATTTTTGGAGCTTTTCGACTATATTGTTTAGAATATGTGCTCTTTGGGTGCTTTGATATTATTATAGAGGTGAAGCCAGAACCGACCCTCGAAGCATATTGCCGTAGGATTGGGTTCTTTAGAGTAATTTCTGAGCGGAGTAATTCCTCGGGATTTCATAAGGACTTTCCTCACGGCGTAGATCATGTTTACTTTTATAGTTCCTAATATTGGAAATCCCTCGTTGGAGCGTTCTTGATAAGTCCTGCATGAGCTAGTCTCGATGGATTAATTCCCTTTTCTCAGTATCAACAACTATCGGACTCGAGGACATTTCAGATTGTTTCAGATATGTGTTTATGCTTTTGAAGAATCGAGATGCCATTCTTCTCCACCAAAGTCTAAAAAAGATATCGAGGTGTGTTATTGCAGTCACATCTTTCTGCTGGATTTTGAGGAACGGGCTTTTCGTTTTCTGAACATTAATATAAGCATTACAGAGTTCGTGAAAGTCGGTATTCTGCTTCAGAGTGAGACCTTCTCTCGCCAAAGATTTGTTGCGAGTATCAAGTGATCGCAAGTCCAACTTCATTTTCTTGAGGCTCTCTACTCCAACATTAGCATTCCACTCCTAATCTGGCCTCAAAAAAATAATATTGGGTATTTACAAATTATTTGCCGGTTAGACAACCAAATCAATTGTGGAATATATATTATCCGCATTCCTTCCACTGCTTCCTCTTGAAATTGCTTCCTTAAACTCGTGTGTTGCTCTGGCTGATTGCATATTCCCAACAGCACCAAAGTTATTGTTATGAGAGTGGAGAGCTGGATTAGTCTGAGTAGGAGAAACATTATCGTCGGAATCGATTAACAGTTCATCCTCGTTGTTTTGGTCGATGAAGTTAGTGATTAAGTACTTATTAGAATTAGTTATCGCCTATTATTCAGACTCATACTATGTTTCGATGTAGAGTCTTGGCTTATTTCTGCTGAATTTAGATATATTCATTTACTCACTATATAAAATCTCTTTATAGGTTTTTATCTATTAATTTTCAGTAATCTAGAGTATTTTATTACTGATTAAAAAAAGATATGATTTATGTTAAATTATATGTATGTATATTATTTTGTTTGAATTCATTGTAATGTCTCTCTAAAACACTCATTTAAAATAAAATTAACGATAGTCAAGCCGATAAGTTTCCTTTCGTTTTAAACATACGCTTTTCTATCAAAAGAAAGTGTAACTAGAGAAATCGATATAATTTCTATGAGAATTCAGTTGCCCGATAGTTCCTTTTTCACTTTATCGATGACCCTTTCCAACAAGTCGACTAGCATCTTCTCACTTTTATCCCTGGATTTCCTGAGGTTTAGGATCGTGGAGTGAATTCCTTTGTAAGTTTATTCTAGTTTTTTAACAATCAGTTCCTATTCTTTCTACCGTTCAGTCTTTTACTCATCAATCATTTATTTGAGTTCGTCGATCTGCTCGCTGAACTGATTGTATATTTTTTTAAGATGCTATTTGTTGAGTAGAGATTAATTCTATGGAACAATTGGTATATTTTGTTATATTTTTGTTAATAAAATTAATGCTAAATGAGATTGAGTTTTGTACTTCGACTTCCTGTTGGAGTTCGTCAAGTTCGGGAAGCAATGTGGATATTTATTTGACTGTGAGGTTGCACTAGGTGTGCTGCTTGTTGCGATGGGAGGTGATGTCAGCCAGACAGCCGTCGAGATAGGACTGCAACTTTTTATCCATGTCGTTCCTTTCCTAGAGTGTAGAAATACAAACACAAAGAACCAGGAGATAAAGTATATTTTTTTTATAAAGAATTCTACTTTCGTGAGAGAGTCCAGCGATTTCTTGCAGTTCTTTTGTATCTTGGTAATTTTGCTCGCCAGTAGTTTTTCTATCCAATAATTCATATAATATTGCTATTGCATGTTGTTATCTTTACATTTCGATTATCGTTTGTTCATCTCTTCGCTAATCGAAGTCTGCAGTTTGAACATTCTTTCTGCTAATGCTTCGAGGCGGGCTTCCTTTTCTTGCGCAAGACAATCGGCGTCAGTCTGAAGCTTCATCACGACTGACTGGATGTTCTTGAACTTCGATCTATTTGCGACGAACCCGTTCTCGACTTGTGGCTAAAGGTGTGAATAAGAATGTTGTATTTTTTTAAGGAAAGGGTGTACTCCAGAAAACTTTATTTTTTCGAAGAGGTTGTTCAACCTTTCAATGCTTGGATTTTCCATCATCTGAAAAAAGTGATATTGCTATTATTAAATTTAAAAATAATTTATTTTTAAAAATATAAGCTATATTAAAAAAATAAATAGAGCAAACATAAAAAAAGTTCGCATCCTGGCAATACATGGACTTCTAATTATTTATAAAACAATGCAATATAATGACAGTGTTTTTCTATATATATATTTTTTTAGAAATATAATTCCATCAAACCTTTTTTTTAAACCAATAAATTACATGTTATTTTTTTAGTATGACAATAATTAATTTATCAAAAAGCAGTTTTTTTCTTATTGCTCGGCGGTTCAAGTCCAACTCCCCACATATCCAAGAGACTATATTCAGATAAAAAAAAAATATATATTTATGTATATTAATTAATAATATGCGTTAATACCTTGTCAGTCTTTCTAAAGTTTATTGGTTCATTGTATCCATGTCGATTTTCACAGCCCCATTATAGTTGCTTATCACTTCAGGTTGTACCTTGTTTAGAAACGAGAAGACCAGACCCAGTTGCTACTGGCTACACCCTGCAGCTCTTTTCA
>JAHDVE020002631.1:0-25069 GCA_022606495.2 Halesus radiatus
TATATATAATATGCTAATGATGATAATTATTGGATAATTTGTACAGCGCCGTATCAATAGTAATAGGACCGGTCAGTAGCTGAGTTGGCATCGCGTTTGGGTCTCACCCAGGCGTCGTGAGTTCAATTCCTCGACTGGCTAAATCCTCCATTTACGACACAAGCAACATCTTTCGCTTATTGTGATGGTAGTAGGAGTTTTTCAAATATTGTCAGGTTGTCTGTAAACAGGTAATATTTGTCTTTCTTTTAAAAAAAAAGTATTATAAATGTCGGTGGACTTTCTATGAATATTTTTAGTTAAAGTGGCGTCACTAGTTTGGAGTTCGTAGTTGGAACCCAACGTCCCAACCCGAACTCGGTTGGGCGATTGCGTGGTCCTAGCATAAAACCTTATTACCTCCGTCCTGAAGTCTAACAACAACAATGAATGTTATTTTTGGTTGGTAACTGCCTAGAACGTTATGAGCACGGTGTGTGGATAGAACTATTTAATTATTTAGCAGCCGGCCATTTAATAACTCTGTTTTGACAGAATTTTAGAGATAAGTGTGCCTAATTGTTGTGACATTTAGGTGAAGAGGAATTAATATGTCACAATTATTTAATATTGTGTTTTCACCATGGATACCGTTGAAAATGTGTGGAAAATTTAAACGTCATATTTCTAATATTCTGATCATCGCACTAGTAATGAATGATTTTAAAAACGGTCTAAAACTGCGCATATCGAAACGGTCTGAACTGGCTAAAACGTCATTATGATGTACATAACGCCACTGTCTGGTAAGACGGGTGTCACCGACGTTGGTCGGCGTGACGTCAACAACGCCATATACACGAACAAAAACGAACATGTCGCTTTAGCGGCAATTCAAAAATAGCATATTTTAAATCGTTATGGAAAATTCATTCGTAAACATAAAAACATAAACATCAAAATGCTGCTTTTTTTATTTTTTTACGACAATAAAAAAATTGATTATACTCTACCTTTATTTCAAGACTTGGCTCATAGAATAGAGACTTTTTAAGGTGTTTAAAATCAAATGTGTGAAGCAGTATATGTTCATATTATTTTTTTTTTTATTAAAAAAAGACAAATATTCCCTGTTACGAATAACCTGACAATATTTTTAAATCTACTACCATCACAGTAATCGGAAGATGCTGCTTGTGTCGTGATGGAGGACTTAGCCATCCGAGGAATTGAACTCACGATGCGTGAGTGAGACCCAAACGCGATGTCAGCCACTGACCGGTCGATATGCAGTCCTTCTCTCATTCTTTATTTTATGATAATACCGAATCCTTAAAATTCCATAACTTCATCACGCTTCAAACGCGACGTTTGATATTTGGTCAAATCTTGTTATTTAAAATTATGAATAGTGGCCTGGACTCGCCAGAGCTCATTAACTTTATAAACATTCACATGTCGTCAAGACCAACCTGACAAACCGATTTTTTTTATTTGCCCGCATACAGTACCAATCTTAGGATAAGTACTCCAATTCCCCGTATTTGTGCGCAATATAACGCACAATTTCACAACATCGACATTCTTCACAATACCCTTTCAAAATATCGAACCGAAGTAATACGTACGACCACAAATTGATCCATGAGTATAAAATGTACCTAGAGTATCTCCTGTCCCGATCCTATCTTCCTCTTCCTCCCCCCCCCCTTCCTTCTTATATTGTTTTTTTTTCTTTATCTTGCTAGCTTCTCAAATAAAACATCTGTATTTAACCACTGTTAGCACAAGAAACTTTGTCGGATTACCTTTTGTTAAACTTCTTTTTTTATATATATACTCGTATTTGTTTTAAAATCGGTTTCTTACAAATGAATAAATAAATATAGGATTTAAAGGATTACAATTTGAGGATTGTTGAAGGTTTATACATATTATTAATTGCCCGTATATAATTAACAGATGAATCATTCGTAGTATTTTTTTAGTTAGCAACCTGCAAAGTGCATATTTTTGGGTACTGACCGTTAACTACTCCTGATATAATGCCTATACAGAAAGGGTCGGTTGTGATTACAGTTTGTATGATTTAGAGATGCAAAGCGAACCATTGACAGTTGTACCAGTATGAACGTTGACATTACTTGTTTTTGTTATGTTGGCAGCGGTTTTATTCCGTTTACGTGGAAGTCGAGGTATATTTTCTCTGGAAATATGTTTGGTGTACTCAAAGCCCTTTGGGTGAAAGTAACCAACATTTTTCAAATACCGAAATTCTCTCATAGGCTGCTCTCTGACGGTCCGGTGAGGAATGAACATTTCACTCGCTACTGGAGACACTGCGCAGAAAAGTCCCACAATGGACTGCGTTGCAAACCGTTATCTTAATTTAGCAAACTTGACTTTTCTGTGCAGTGTCTGCAGTAACGAGTGAAATGTTCATTCCTCACCGGACCGTCAGAGAGCAGCCTTAAACAGATCAATTTCGTATACTTTCGTGGGACAAGGAGTCGAAATTTCTTAAGTAGGTAAATTGGCATCAGTTTCCTTTCAAAGCAGAACAGATCACACTTCTGAGGATTCTGTTGAATGCGTATTTTTGATATTTTATTTTTTTATTATGACCCTTGTCCAATTACACAACATACACAACACTAAATGAGATAAACAAGAGCTACAGATAAAAGTAACACATTCGTAATACATGAATGAAGCAAGACAAAAATAGGGTTAACATACATTTCAGGGTACATTCAAATTCTGAACGAGGTTTTGGTAGAGTCCATGATTTAGACATATCTACTAAATGATAATCTTTGACGTTTATTTTCGTAAAGTCTGACAAAAATCATTTAGACTGGTACCAAATTTTTCAAGGCCCTGGCTTGAGTTAGAAAGTCTCGATATTCTAGACAGTGGAGAATGGTACCCATAATTAGTAGAGTTATATCTAGGTACTGTTTACTTATTGTCTGAAAAGAATCACCAGCCACCACTGATATCTAGTATTATTGATCCTAAGCGCCCGTTGCCACAAATAAAAAGAACAACTGCCGTGCCGAAAGTTCGGCTTTTACGTGGTTTTCCTTTACTTCAATTATTTTTTCTTCTTTTGCACGTATTATTTCTGGTGAAAGTTTTGGGTATTGACGGAAATCCAAGGTCGTTACCTGAGTTCCAATAAGCTAGCTACACGTGGCAAGACTTATTTGGGAGGACACAATTTGGGAGGCGGGTATGGGTACCGCCGCCCCGGGAACCATTTTTTTGGATGACCAACACCTCTGCCATAGGTCATCCCAAGTGGTTCGCTACGTTTGGTGACTTAGCAGGGGTGCCCGGGTTCATGGGGTAAGGTTTGTCCAGGTCTTGGCAGCGGATGCGTTAGCCTACCTACTGCGTGGTGGGTCGGATCGGGAGAGAATGGTTGAGGGAGACCCTTTACAACTGGCTACCGTTGTCCAGGCCGCTCGATAGTACAGGGGCCCGACCCTCAGGCTCACGACTGAGGGTGGGCTGCCCCACCAGCAAGTGTAAAAACCCCGCCGCTGCTGTTGTGCCGATTCGTGACCGGAGGGGACCCAGCAGTAGCGTTTGGGGCGCATTGGGAGCCCTTCCCAGTCAGACTCTCCCAACCATAGCCTTGCACCGCAGTCGGTGGGATGGATTCATACGTCCGTCAGTCCTGGATACCCTGACCCCCAGCTTCCTACCCACCCTTTATACCTAATCCTTCCCTTGCTTTCCCTTTCCTATAAAACCCCCAAAAATAATTTTAAAAAACATGGAATCACAAAACAATAATAACATCATTACAACGGCGAGTAGTAGGCGTCCCCGTTGCAGGCCAAAAATGTTGGTAAATTTTACCAACATTCGAGGCCTGCACAAAAATTTAAATTCTGTCCATCATCACCTTCAATCCCAACGCCCAAACCTTTTATTCCTCTCCGAAACGCAGATAGCTGAGCCTCCAGACGCCTCCTATCTGGACTGCCCGGGCTTCACCCTCGTAGGCAAGTTCAGACCTAAAGGAGGTGTTTGTTTGTATAGCCGAGCTGACGTCAACTGTGTGCGACTGTTGAGTCTGGAAAATCCCAGATTTGACGTAATGTGGGTGCGCGTCAGTCTTGCCAGTACGGTAAGATTTTATGCGTGTTTGTACCGCTCACCAAACCTCAGCGAATCAGACTCATCCGAGCTATTTAAACATTTGAGCGAAACTATTGATGACCTCTTACCCCGCTGCCCTTCGGCCGAGTTTGTTGTTCTGGGGGACTTCAATGTTCATAATGAACCGTGGTTGAAGTTCTCATGTTCAACAAACTCGGCTGGCCGACAGGCGGAATTCTTTGCCCTTTGCCATGGGTTGGAGCAACTGGTTCAGGAGCCTACGAGGGTTCCTGATGTCCCGACTCACCGCTCCAATCTGTTAGACCTATTTTTAACCACCGAGCCACGTGGTTATGGGATTGATGTCGCAGCGCCTTTAGGATCGTCCGACCATTGCCTGGTGACGACATCAATTCCTATTAACTTCAGACCCCCAATTGAGAGGCTGAAGAGAAAAATGTGGCACTATAGGTCAGCAGATTGGTTCGGTCTGCAGGCGCATTTTAATGCTTTCCCATGGTCAGCTGTCTGTTTTCAGACTTCGAATCCGTCCAGATGTGCCCAGGAAATTGGTGAAGTCATCACATCTGCGATGGATGGCTTCATTCAATCAACCATTAAAGAAACTGGCGTAGGTTCAAAGCCGTGGTTCAGTCGACAATGCTCCGAAGCAGTTCGACGAAAAAACGCGGCTTACCGAGCCTACAACACATCTCGAACGTCAGAAAACAGATCAGCATATAACAAATTGGCAAAGGACAGTAAGAGAATCATCAATAGGGTCAAAATTTGAGCACGACCTACAGATCAGTAAAAAGCTAGCTGCCTGCCCGCATGGCAGCAGGGCGTTCTGGTCGCTAGCGGGCTCCATAGGTCGCAATTTCTGCAAATCCAGTCTGCCGCCTCTTACCAGACCTGACGGTTCACTAGCAAACACTGCTACCGAAAAGGCCAACCTTTTAGGGAAAATGTTTGCAGAAAACTCGGCCCTCGACGACCGGGGTGCCGTCCCGCCGTCGGTTCCTCACTGCGGCTTCTATATGAAAAAGCTGAGGATACGGCATCGGGATGTACTCCTTGTCTTACGGAGGCTCGATGTTAATAAAGCTAGTGGGCCTGACGGAATACCTGCCCTGGTATTGCAGAGGTGTGCTGCAGAAATCGCTCCAGTTTTGACAAAGCTCTTTAAAATGTCCCTGAAATGTGGCTCTGTGCCCTCTGGTTGGAAAAAAGCGGTCATTCATCCTATACCTAAGAAAGGTGACCGCTCCAACCCGGCCAACTACCGCCCCATAGCGATCACATCAGTTCTGTCCAAGGTGATGGAACGTGTGATCAACGACAAACTGCTTACATACCTCGAGAAGAACAAAATCATTAACGACCGCCAGTATGGATTCCGGCGGAACCGCTCGTGCGGTGATCTTCTCGCGTATGTGACGCATGTTTGGGGACGGTGTCTGGAACGTTATGGTGAGACTCAAACGGTCTCACTGGACATTTCTAAGGCCTTTGACCGGGTTTGGCACCGAGGACTTGTCAACAAACTGCCTTCTTACTGACTTCCCGTTTCCTTGTGTACGTGGATTGCCGACTTTTTGAGGGAGAGATCGATTCAGACGGTTGCTGATGGTTTCATCTCTTCCTCGCATTCAATAAATGCTGGCGTCCCACAGGGATCGGTTCTGTCTCCGACATTTTTTTTGTTGCACATCAATGACCTCTTGACATGTGCACCAATCCATTGTTACGCGGATGACAGTACAGTCCATGATTGCTTTTTGTTTGACAAGCCCCCAAAGGGCACACAAACTCCAACGGCTCGGAGGGCTTTGAAACAGAGAATGGACGGTTACCTTGAGAGGGTCTCCTCTTGGGGTAAGAATAACCTCGTCGAATTTAATGTTTCAAAGACCCAATCATGTCTGATTACGTCTAAAAGGGATCGAAATGACAATCTAGTCTCCTTTAATGGAAGCAATCTTCCCAACAAGCCCTCCATTGATATGCTTGGTGTAACCTTAAGTGATCAGCTCAGGTATGGGGTCTCCATCGAAACCCGAGTAAAGTTAGCCTCTCAGAAGCTGGGCGTATTGTACAGAGCCCGCAGATACTTTAATAGTACACAACTGCTGACCCTGTACAAATCGCAAGTTCGCCCCATTGTAGAATTTGGCAGCCACCTCTGGTCGGGAGTCCCAAGATATCTGAAAAAACCTTGACTCTGTGCAGAAACGGGCGGTCCGTTTGATAGATTCGCCTATCTTAACAAATGGGTTTGCAATCTTTGGAGCACAGACGTCGGGTGGGAATGCTGTCCTTATTCTACCGGTATTTTAATGGAAGATGCTCCGAGGAACTAGCGTCATTGATCCCTTCGGCACCAGTGCATAGTCGGGAAACACGCCAAACGCGCGCCCAACATTTGCACACGGTTGACATTTGTCACATGAGAACGGGTCGCTTCTACGACTCGTTCTTGTATTCAACAACTCGGCTGTGGAATGATCTGCCGGCCTCTGTGTTTCCTCCATCCTATAACATGGGTCTCTTCAAGACCCAAGTTCACTCCTTCCTATCCTCTAAAAGATCCCCCACACAGCATCCCCAAAGATGATATAGGCCTTGAGGGAAATTGTTTCCTCCTTGGTCTCCTGTGTGGAGTTACTGTAAAAAAAAAAAAATACTTACTGCTTGATGAACTTGTGTCACGGTATTACAATACTTACATGACTATTCACAAAGAATAGTGATGTAATATCGCTTTTAGAACCAATAATAGTATAGTAACAAACCTAAAAAACTCAACAAGTAAAAATCCTAAACTTGATAATACCTATATCGGGCAGACGGAAAGGCCTTCCTCAACTAGATTCAAATAGCATTTTCGATGTTATAATAATAAAGTACTTTTTCAAAATTCGCAGAAAATCTGTGATTAATCACGTCCCGCTTGACGACAAGGAGCCTAAACCCTTACATATAGAAAGGGAACCTGGATTAAATTTACTTCAACAATTGGAAATTAACAAACGACCGAATGATCCCAATATAACATTAATTAATAAAGTAAGGAAAATTACTTATTCACCACTTCTCAGTATGTTCACACTACCAAAACAATATAACACATTTAAATAATTGAATTAAGAAAACATTGTCATTTAAACACGGGGAAAACACAGTATTTATGTGAAAACCTCACAGAATAGAGAATTTTAATTATTTTCTAACTAAAGTGGTAGTACCGGTAATAAATAATTATTATAAACACCGTCCAAATTAGAATTGGGTGGGAGTGAATAAAACCATACAAGTAAGTCGTCGCAATGTGAATTAACCCCAGTTTGAAGGGTTCCCAGATTATAATTTTCATTATTTTCCAAACATTTTGATTTTTCATTCATCGCAAAACGTACTAAATCGAATTCATTACAGTTTTTCTGATTTTACTAGTTTCACATGCCATCTGTTCGTACTTACTTATTATAGATACGATAGTGAACAGGCAAAGTTAATAACATCCACAAAATTCAAAAAAAAAAAAAATCATTAGGGTTTAGCTTATAGGTTGTATATAATAGGTGTATCCAATTTCTTGCAGAAAAACTTTAATTTAATTACATATCGAGCATGTAATGCAAACGATCAGAAGTACGATAAACTTTTTTTTATTATTAAAAATTCAGAAATATCCGCTTTTTTTACATCTTTGCTTGGTAAAAACACCTCATCTGCTAAAATTCCACATTATTTTTTATATGAGATTTTTTTTTACCATTCGCTAAAAATTTCGCTAGAGTGTTCGATTTTCTCAAATCTTATCTTTGCACTAAATGATCGATATGGTAACCGAACAATTCGGCACAGTAATAATAACTCGACATACTTTTGAAAATTGATGAAGAAAAATAACTACGTTTGTTTAAATTCGGTTTTTAGTCTAGTTTTTTATTCGCACTTTTAATGACTTTATATCACCTTTCAAAAGTGTGCCGAATTGTCACGGAACCGATCGATATGTGAGATGTTAATATCGTAGAGAAATAGACAGAAGAAAAGTGTGCTGAATTGTCATGGAACCGATCGATATGTGAGATGTTAATATCGTAGAGAAATAGGCAGAAGAAAAGTGTGCTGAATTGTCATGGAACCGATCGATATGTGAGATGTTAATATCGTAGAGAAATAGGCAGAAGAAAAGTGTGCTGAATTGTCATGGAACCGATCGATATGTGAGATGTTAATATCGTAGAGAAATAGACAGAAGAAAAGTGTGCTGAATTGTCATGGAACCGATCGATATGTGAGATGTTAATATCGTAGAGAAATAGGCAGAAGAAAAGTGTGCTGAATTGTCATGGAACCGATCGATATGTGAGATGTTAATATCGTAGAAATAGGCAGAAAGAAAATTAATGCTGGTGTCATGGAACCGATCGATATGTGAGATGTTAATATCGTAGAGAAATAGACAGAAGAAAAGTGTGCTGAATTGTCATGGAACCGATCGATATGTGAGATGTTAATATCGTAGAGAAATAGGCAGAAAGAAAGTGTGCTGAATTGTCATGGAACCGATCGATATGTGAGATGTTAATATCGGCATGCCAGAAATAGGCAGAAGAAGTGTGCTGGTGTCATGGAACCGATCGATAGCTGAGATCTTAATATCGTAGAGAAATAGGCAGAAGAAAAGTGTGCTGAATTGTCATGGAACCGATCGATATGTGAGATGTTAATATCGTAGAGAAATAGGCAGAAGAAAAGTGTGCTGAATTGTCATGGAACCGATCGATATGTGAGATGTTAATATCGTTGAGAAATAGACAGAAGAAAAGAGAAAGAAGATGAAAATAATTATCGAAGATTCATTTGGTTTATTAGTGTTAAATTCATAATAAGCATTCGTTTAAGGTCCGTAATAGTGTTAAATTTAAAGGTATTCGTATGTGGTGTTAATTTATGATAAGTACGAGTATGTCACTGGATTTGTTCACAGGTAATGCTTTTTATGATGACTAGCTAATGTGTAACCGGCCTTCATCGTTTTTTCTTGTTTGTTAATAAAGTTATGAAGTTGCGAATTCTTGCTTATCGTGTGGGTGCCATCATTGATTTGAAAACGAAAGTAATGCCTTGTTATGACTATTACTATATCGAAACAAAGAAACAATTTGAAAATTTAATTTCTTTCCAAACATTTATTTTTTTCAAAATATATCTAAATAATAAAGTTCTTAAGCAGGTACCTACTTGTGTTTTCCATTTTGAAAATATTCTACCCAAACCGACCTTCTTCGTTTGAATTTGTAATCTGTGGCTAACCAGAGTGGTATATCTATGGGCTAAAATAAATAAAACATGGCGAGTTTAATGTTTTTCAAACTGATTTTAAAACGTTATAACAACAGTTTTACACGATTTACAGGATTTCATTTAAACTGCTCTCTAAACCTTCCCGGCACTAATAAAAACATTGTGCTATTTTCAGCGAAACCGGTGCAGTAATTTTCGAGAAAATCGAGGACAGACCGACAAACATTCATTTTTATATATAGAAATTTAAATTGAACTAAATCGTGTACGTGTTTGATACCGCGTGTTGGGTCATACATTGTTATGTATTCGTTCTCATTGCACTCGCTCCATTGTAATACGATACGTTCCATGTTTGTAATGACATGGCCATAAATGTTTTTTTTTTTAAATAAAACTCACTTTATCAGAGCATTAAATGTAAAAGTTCACGTCAAGTAAGACGTACTCATATAACACTCGTATATTGTGACATTTATGCGAATCACAGTCACATCCCGACCCTTTTGAAGTTCGAGTCAACTGTTAACCTTTCCCTCAATAAAAGTTTAAAGTGCGTGGGATTTCGTGACTGCCGAGTAAACTTAGTCATGGAGGCCAATAGAATTTTTTTTAAAACGGGAAAGGTCGATCCAGCAAAATCAATTCCCTGACGCCAACTAAACTAAACTGAAAACAGACAGGTTTCGGGAAATTTGCGTCGAGAATTCCAATGTGGCCACCCCGTTTGAAAATACTAAAATGAATACTTTTATCAGAGTCTCAAAATTCTTTCAGTAAGATCAACTCTGTGATACAAAATTATATTTAAACACATTAATAACCCTTTATATAATACAAATAGACTAGATCACACTTACAATACTCGTCTCAATTTTAATGAAAGATCCTAGCTGTTATATGTTACCTGCTGAAAAAAAAGACTATTATACCAGACGTGACTATCAAAGTTTGTAATACCCTCCGTTTGCATAACATCAACCAGTACATAACTCAGTAGGTGGTACGACTAGATACGAAATCAACTACTGAGTTCGTGCAGCTTCGAACGAGAGACGACTCGATACGTTTCTCGATCGAGCTGGCATGTAGTACTGGTCAGGCTCACACAGACGACCTGACCACAAACGAGAGAGAGAGAGAGAGGCGACTAGATACGCGTCTCTGTCTTGTTTGTTATGTCTGCACAAATAATTAATTGTGCAACGCCCGACTTTAATTTTAACCTGATAGAAGCGACTAGATACGCATCCCTATCTTGTTATGTTTGCACAAAATGAGGATTTGTGCAAACGCCCCATTTCAGTACATATTGGCTTTCGACAAGCGTAGTTCCGGGGTTTTAGAAGAAGTGATGATAAGAGTGCACGTTATCGTTTTCTTTTTCCTACGCCTCTGAACCTCGTTTTCGTCCCGAGACGCTACTGGGTGCTAACGGGACATTTCTCCGACCCCCGCCACCCCTACGGTCGCTCCTGGCGACGGTCCCGAAAACAGAGCGGGCTCTCATTGGTCGAGCTCCTCTGATCCACAAAAAACTTATCAAAATTATTGTTCTACCAAAATTGTCTGTCTTTGTGAGCGATTCCTGCGGCCGCGGTGACTGATCTAAATAAACGATCTTTTCTGATCTGTTCATTAGCACCCGCGGAATCGAGTAAACTTACTTAATTTATGTATGTACAATGCATTTTTTTGTTATTTGACGGCAAAGTATCACCTGTCCTACTTTGACCCCCATGACATACTTTGTAATAATTTTGGCTTCCTTAATAAAAAAATAGGTGAAGATTGCAATAGGCTCAATTCAAGCAGAAGGTCGTGATTTACATCCTAATTTTTGATCAAGTCGATCCAAGATTGACAGAGTCTACGGCAGCTCGCGAAATATTCACGAGTTCAAACTGCCCGATTCGCCGCACGGTATCGCACCGAAGTACTTGAACGACGAGTACAATTCTAAAAATCAGAGTATTCTCATGGATTCAACACGCCTTCTACCTACTTCGCCTGCATCTTCACCCGGCCTGAAAACCGACCGTGACTTTCTCTTCGCCCTCACCACCTCCTTGCAAGAAATCGTTTGCCTTTTTCAAGGCATCTTCCCCTTCCTTCCTACCCTGCTCTGAAGCGTCGAAGTGGCCAGCCTGATCTTCTTCTTCTAAAAACGTGCGGCAAGAGTTTACAGATCTTGTCCCGTACAACTATTAAAAGTAAACACTTAATAAATATATTAAAGTCTTGGCTAGCTGAAAGTAGCTATGTGTATTAGATGATAAGGAAATGTTATTTTATGTACGATTTATTGTTGTCGTTCATGTTTTTATTTTATTTTTTTATAGAAATTTTTTTGAGTAAGATTTAACTGTAAGTTTTGAGTTTTGAATAACAAACTTGTGTTTTTTTTAGTAACGTGTAAATAAAATATTTAAAAAAATAATAACTATCAAATTACAATTAAATTGCTAGGTACTCGAAAATATTTTAATTAAAAAAATATATACTCGTATGTGTTGACTTTGTTTGTGGCTCTAATTTCTGCCGCGAGGGGCGCTGTCAGTTGTAATAATGCCGTTTACGTCGTGGAATTTCAACCAGAAAACAATTACCCTTATAAAAGTGATGATATTTTCAAATTTTGTTTCATTTCCACCGTGAATAATTGTAAAATATCAACTGCTGATTCAATACCATTTTTAAATAGTGACAGTAGGGGTCATTGAAGCTAAATCTAGCTATGTGTAGCCTAGCTTCAACCTCTAGAGTTTTATTGGCGACCTACGTAAAAACTGCTCAGTAAAATTGCTCCCTAGGGGACATTTCCGTCAGTTTCCACAAAAAATCACAATGGTTAAAATTGTCCCGCGTTAATAAACTTCTTATCTGAATGAGGCTTAAAAACTATCTTTAGACTATAAAAAATATCACAAATAATCTTAACTCATTTGGTAAGTACATGTCAAACTATAGCTTCACATTTAATTGTAGATATTTATTATTTTGGAAATAAATGTGTCATTACTATTTATTTCATAATGTTTTACAAAAGTCGCAATAAATGTGACCTTACAGGGGTACCCCGTTCTAAGGTCACATTGTACATGATTTTACCGTGACCATTAAATTCTGTTCGGTTGCAACATCATATCTATATTCTTCCTTCCCGTGTGCATAATCCATATCTTAATTCTTCTCTTGAAGTCAGTTAATTTTATAATGAATCTTTTATTGCTAGAGGAGGATGTTAAATACTTTTATAGAGAAATATTGCACATTTCTTTATCCAAAAGTTGGTTTAGTTGTAGGTTGGTGGAATGTAAGTTGTAATGGAGATCTTGTGAATCCATGGTAACGCCAAGCTAGAAGCTACTCACTTCGTCTTTGAGATGTGTTATTCGCATTTGTCCGTTTCAAAGAAACAACGCAAAACATCATAAATTTTTTAAAGTTTTATTTTTATTTATAATTTTGATCAGTAAATTTGATTTGTTTTTATTTTTATTTATCTAACATCTAATTCTTATGCATGGTTATTTCGGTACATTTATTACATACAATATTTAAGAATAACAACATAAAAACGTTTCTCCGTGTAATTATCTTCCTAGCAAAGCGTTAAATAATAAAAAAAATTAAAGATAAAATTATCTTAGAATATGATGTACAATCATCTCCTTTCGAAAGCTCTACTAATTTCTGAACACCGTTTGGTTAAATTTAAACATGCAGTTGGACCACTGTGCGTTTTTTTAAATTAATAATAATATTTATTTATTTTACATTTATTACACATTATTTAACAACAAAATGTAAGAAAGCTTTGACTCCCCAACTAGGAACAAATCCCGTTTTAGGACAGTCAAATTGACAAGTTGGCATATTAAGTATCATTATACAAAAATAGAAGGGAATAAGCTAGTGTTGACATAGTATGGTAATATAATATATCTAGAAAAAAAGTATAATAATTAAGTATAAAGAGATGTGAAGAATAGTATGAAAAAAAAACAATTTTAAATACCAGATATTTTGAGTATAGTATAATAATTAATATAGAATAATAGTTTGGTTCATAGAGATAAGAAAAAAGTATAGAGTAATCGTTTACTTAAACCAGATAATTTGAGTATAGTATAATAGTTAAGTACTTATGAAGGGATGAGAAAAACAAATATGATAGAGTAAACAATTATTTAAATGTGTTTGATAGGTACTGGTTAGTACTATGAGGAAAAAAATGCGTTTAAAACTGAGTACTAAAAAAATATTATGTTATTGAGTAATACTGAAAGATTGAGTTACGTATCACTCAGCTTTATGAGCCGACGACGAAACTCAGGGATGCAGTCCGAAGAGGATGCAGCAAATAGTTAATAACATATTAAATACATCTTATTCGGTAAGAACAAAAAGTAACTTTAGTAAATTATTTATAACGAAATGTTTGTTGTATTTCCTTTCCTTGGTTGGGGTTTTTAATCCAGTTAAGATCGTTTCCCAAAGAGCACAAATGATGTAACATAAATTCAGTCAAGTAAATCAAACAATGAGATGGTAATAGTAATAAGGCCGCCGCAGTACTAGTTAGATAGAAAAGATGAAGGGTATTATACAATTCCTAGGATATTGTTATAAGCCCTAGATAGATAAAGGATTATAAAAGCATCCATAAAGTAACTTAAAAAAAAAAGTTTTTTTATGTGCTTTTTAGTTTGGTGTACAGTAATAATTAATTACATCTGAAGGTTTTATTTAAAAGAGTAGATATCTATTAATTAGCTTATGTTCGCTTTTGACGTTTACAGTAATCTTCCTATGAGCCATCTTAGTGTTGCCGTTTAAAACGTTCGAAACGATCGCAGCGACCTAATGTTTTGTCTACCATAAAATGTCAAAATTCTTTCGGTTTTCGGCGTACCCCCGCTATCGAGTTCCATAAAGTGAATAAATAATTTTCAGGTTGAGGTCGCCAGTTTTTGTATGAATTTTCCCTGGCGAACGATAAAATCTGTTGTGCAAGCTGTTTAAGTCCATTTTCAGTAATCACACCCATTTCTCGTGGAAAATTTGGGAAAATTGTACGCAAACGCTTTTCCTACCGTGGAATGACGTAATCTGCCTACGCGTAGAAGATTTATTTGGAAATTTGATCGCTTTCGCAAGTGCGTATAACGCCGAACTCTATGTAATCTCTATGTGTATGTGATGGGTAAGTTATTTTCCAATTAATTCCTCATGTAGGATTTCTCAATAATTGTATGAAATTGTAACCCACCCGTGTATTGCAAATTACCTATACCAATCTCTATATAAAAATGAATATTTGTCTGTCTGTCCTCGATTTTCTCGAAAATTACTGCATCGGTTTCGCTGAAAATAGCACAGTTTGTTTTTATTAGTGCCGGAAAGGTTTATAGAGTAGTTTAAATAAAATCCAATATGTAAAACTGTTGTTATAACGTTTTAAAATTAGTATGAAAAACATTGAACCCATCATGTTGTATTGAGATTAATTAGCCCATACATATGCCACTCTGGTTAGCCATAGATTACATATTCAAAATAAGGTTTGTTTGGATAGAATATTTTCAAAATGGAGAACACAAGTAGGTACCTACTTAAGAACTTTATTATTTAGATATCCTTTGAAAAAATAAATGTTTGAAATGAAATAAAAATTTCAAATGAATGTTTGTTTATAATTTTTTCAAAAGATTGGGTTTCACTTTGTGGCGTCATTATTAATAAATTAATTAAAAATTACTTGTATGGATCACTTTATTTATATATATATTTCAACCTGTTTCGAAAGCGATACGTCCCTCATCAGGAATATATAGAATACATATATTTATTATATATGTATTCTATATATTCCTGATGAGAAAAGCATCGCTTTCGAAACATGTTGATATGTATACGAGATATTAATAAAGTGGTGAATTCAAAATAATTTTTAATTCATTTGCTTCTTTGTTTATGTGTTTAGAGGTAGTAATAGTCATCACAAGGCATTACTTTCGCTGTCAAATCAATTATGACAGCAAGAATTAACAACTTCATAAATGTATTTAAAAAAAATCCCGACCAAGGCCGGGTACATATCAGCTACTTTATTATAAATGGAAGTACATGTAAGTTGAAGTTCGCATTTCGTTTGCCTGGTAGATATTAATTCATAGCTAGACATATTGCCTGTTCTAATGATTTAAAAAATATGTCTTCGGTATCTATATATTGAGTTGTCACATATTTATTATTTATTTAAAAAATATATTGTATTCAAGATTACAAAATAGTATATTCAAAATGACGTCAACGGACGTCCGAGGAAGACATGGCACGATCAAGTTAATCAAATACTTGAGTCGGGCCATGTCAAGAGTCGGAATAACAGAAGAGAATGTATGAGACGATGTATGAATGTGAATATGAGCGTCATGGTTAGTTAGTTAGTTATGTTTACATAATATTATATTCAAGATTACAAAATATTATATTCAAGGTTACAAAATATTGTATTCAAGATTACAAAATATTATATTGAAGATTGCAAAATATTATATTCAAGATTACAAAATATTGTATTCAAGATTACAAAATATTATATTGAAGATTGCAAAATATTATATTCAAGATTACAAAATATTGTATTCAAGATTACAAAATATTATATTCATGATTGCAAAATATTATATTCAAGATAACAAAATATTATATTAAAGATTGCAAAATATTATATTCAAGATTGCAAAATATTATATTCAAAATTACAAAATATTATATTCAAGATAACAAAATATTATATTAAAGATTGCAAAATATTATATTCAAGATTGCAAAATATTATATTCAAAATTACAAAATATTATATTAAAGATATATTTTAAATAAATGATTATTTTAATTTCTCAGATATCTTAGTTTTACAACGTAGGGGTTACATGATTTAGTCATTGTCTACATTATCCAAAGCGGAAGACACCGGTGGTGGTGGCGGTCACGAACGAGACGGTGACCGTGAAATAGGTACACTTTTGACGGTCGATTACATTGTGCGCTAGCGTTGTGTAAGGATTGGAATAAATTAACTCTGGCGGTGACTACTTCACCTGTACAAATGGAGCCACACGTTGTTTTGCGTTTAAGTTGGTGAAAATAAATGAATTTATTTATGGGAGATATGTTTGTTTGTAACTTCGAAGGACAGATTGAAATACTTAGGCATCTGAAATAATTTTTTATTGTTTATTTTTGTTTTTTAATTGTTAATTTTGATTATAAATCGTACACGTTTTTAAGTTCTGGTAGGCATTTGGCTGGTTTATTTGTCAGAACCGACATTTTTTAGTTGAGAATTTCGATAATAACCATTACCAATGGGAATTTCTCATCGGAAAAACAGATTACATAAGCGTTTTTAAATTCCATGACTTTTCTACGCATCAAAAATCATATTTTAAATATTACGCATCTTAACTCCAAACTTTTTGTGTATTTATCTATTGATAAATGAGAGTGATTACAAACGCTTGGTTACTTGTTAATAAATAACAGAATACACGGAATCTCAGTGGAATGGATCTGAAGAGCCAGGAAACTAAGCTTCTTTTAATTCAGTGTTAATAATCTGTCTCCCTGACCTCGAGAGGTTCTCAGAAATCACGTCAACAGCGCCATCTAACTGAAACAGTCAAAACAAAGATATTACAGAACCAAGTGTATACTCGTATATCGACTAACAGATTAAAAGCCGCTGCCGCGAGTTTTTGCTTCTTTTTGAAATCGCAAACCCCGCGCTGATAAAACAGAACAGTGTTGAACACACGTAAAAAGGATACAGTATGTTCATCATGGTACGAATTGAGTTGCAAACTCTTTTGCATATCAGGGTAAATTACAATTTCCACTATTCGCGTCTATACGGCGATTAACATAGGACTCTATGACATTAATACTGTAAGACAATACTCAATAAAAGTGATCTAGCCTTCATAATACGCAGATGAGATTACAGAAATAATATCATTTACATAAAACAAAAAAATGGCCTTTTTGCAGTATTTTTATTTGAAATAAAACATACAAAGAAAAGTCATTATGGAACTGATAATTGGTACATAATATTTGTTTTTACAATCATTATATTTCATAGCAAATACATATACGAAAATATAAAATATATATATTGATACAAGCCATAAGTGCGGGAAACACCGATTTATTCTAATCCATAATACGGTACCCGAGGTCTGTTTACCTGAGGGTAATTTACAAACGCCCGGCTTTAAATCCCGGGAATTTCGCAGTCGCCAGAAGAAGGCAGTTACGGAGATTAACAGCGAACTAATTAAAATACACCGAGCCACAGTTCGGAGTTCACGAAGGAACCCGAAGAATAATTCGGATGTGATTAAAAAGGGGGACTTTGGCCGAAGCAAAATTAGTAGTGGACAGAGACGAGTCAGTAGAGACCGTCCGGCTAGTGGTCGTAGTCGAGACTCCCGTCTCCTACAAAGCAAGCAGGCCACTTGCATCCCCAGCTTGAGACGCTGCGGGAAAACTCGGCAGGAACCGCCCAACCCCAACACCCACCGTTCGAGTGCAGTCGAGTGCCCTTCGCCTCCTGCCTTCCAGCGCCGTGATCCCATCAAGGCACATATCCACCACCGCAGTAATCACCACCGGACAGCAGTCGAGCGCCTCTGGCATCCTGATGATCATCCTCTTGAACCGTCTGAAACCGGTCGTCAAGTGAAAGCCGAAACGCGTGTCCGCCCAGCACCAAAACCTCCCCCTACCGGAAGTACCACCTGCTCTCTGAGGCTTCCAACACCAACATCGAGACGACTGGTAATCTCCCCACTGGGCCGTGTGCAGATTACCCGTAAAAACAGTTCGTGTAATTAAGTGACACCCACAATACCTACCAGTTAAGAATGTATTTTAGATTGTGAATAAATAAAATACTTGTCACTCAACGAAGTTACCTGTTTCTACTGAACCCCAATGACCCCATCATGTCAATATATATATAAACAACAGGAAAATTACGTAAACAAAAGGTACAGGTTCGAAATTTACAGACACGTTACAGAAATTTATATAAAAATACGTAACAATATTTTACAAGAGAGAAAAAGAATACCTATATTAGAATCCACATAGTTTAGCAGGAGGCCTATCAGAACAAAGTTGGTACTTATAATAAACCGTTTTCCAAAAAACTTTTTTTTTAAATAATATTTCAGAATATCATTTCGAGATTTGTTAGAAGCGTACGCAATTTGTTATGGTTGATGTAGGCAATGATTCCATTTATTTCAATCCGTACTTACCGAGTGTATTTTTGATATGTGTAGTTTGTGGTGTTGTCGTGTATTATATTTGTCAACGTAAGTTTTATGTTTGTGTGAGTGTATGGCATTGAATCAATATTTAAAATAGTTTTTTTTTCTCATAGCTAGGAACAATTTTAAATGTTATTTATTACTGGTGCGTGCCGGTAAATATCTTTAACGGGTGTATCCCATGGCATGCCAAAAATATTACGCAGGGTTCTGGTTTAAATAATCTGCACCTCAGATATCATAATATAATGTGTATAGCGCAAATTTGGACCTTGTTAAATGTAGTACCAACATACAAGTCTTGTGAACTGTCGTTTCCGGGGCTTCTCCCGTATTAGAGGATAGAAACCTTAATCCAGACATCTACAGGTAGGCCAGGTATTACTGTATATTTCAATAAAAGCCGCGCTATTATTATAAACTAAAATAGCCTACGTACTGATCGACTAATCCAAAAATAACGTATCATCACTCCTCATAATTCGCCTAACGCCTAACCGCCTCGGCTCGTGAAGTATTTTAGTTTGAAGTTAATCAGGAAACACGCACAGGCGAGAATAAATAGCCACCTACAGTCTACAGCAGTGATGCACAACCTTTTTGATCAGCACGGCCAATTTACCTATTCCTAGGGAGCAACCAGTTCAAATTTTGTAAAAAAAAATGTACCGGTTGGAACCATTTATCTACCTTCGCATTTGATGAGAAATCAAAAAATTGATCGTACCAACACAACTGCTAACACACATTTAATAAAATGGAACTACATGTTGACGTTATTATGGCAAGTTCGTTTAAAGTAACAATGCAAAATATCATAATTTATATTTTTCATAAGTTACTCTACACATAAATTTCAGAAATTCAAAAAATCGCATTTTCCGTGTAATTGTCTTCCTTGCAAAGCAATGACGAAAATAGTTTTTACATAGAGTTCTCTTAAAACGCTATGTAGAATCATCTATGGGAAGGCAACACTAATTTCTGAATACCGTTTGGTGAAAGCACAAAAACATGCACTTGGACCATTGTGCTTCTTAAAACATACAGTAATATTCCTATGAGCCATTTGGTGTTGTCAATTAAGGCGATCCATTTCCTACAATTCGAACGAAATCGCTCACTTTTTATGCAGGTGCACAAGATTGAGATTCCTGCTCACCACCGGCCGCATGTTTCGATTTACAAACATCACCAAAATGCGTGTTTTATTTATTTTGTAAAGTGTCAGCATAATTATTAAAATGTTTTACGGTCATATTTAAAAAAACTTTATTTGACACAATGGACAAACGATACGACAATATTGGAAAAAGGGTGCGTAAGTAGGAGATTTTGCGCTTTAAACATTTTTTTAGGTCTGATACTTTATTTTTATTCTAGACTTACCCAAAAATGCCCGGTTAAACTAAAGTCCAAGGTGTGTTCTATTTACAGTATTTATTTAAATCATCTATGATATTTCTAGACCATCAAGTTCTTAAACCGTAAACACGTGATTTTGCATTACTTCCCATTGTATCGCCTTAAAAGGTTTTAAACGATCGCAGCGCCCTCATCTATTGTCTACTATAAAATGTCAAACTGTACCTATGTATTAACAAAAAATCTTCAAAAAATTTACCCAGCAAGGGTTTTTAAATAAGATTTACCGCAATTTTTTTTTTAACTGGCACGAGGGCCGCGGGTGGTGGATCTTCGGTCTACAGTAGGTACCTAGTGCCAGTGGAAATTATGGGACAGTTGATTTATGATTCTCAATAAAAAAATTGATTTGTAAAAGTAGACCACTTAAATATATTCCTACATTAATAGAAACAAATTATAGATCCGTCATGTCGACACGATCCATTAAAAAAATGTTTCCATATTGCAGAACAATTTTTTATCTCTCCTTGGAAAAAGTAGACGGACTAGCAACGATAGATATTCATATCACTCTGATGAAAGACCAACATACAGAATCGAAACGTCCCTTGAAATGGTTTTAGCCGTGTTTAGTGATCAGGAGCCCGATTCCGGTATTTTTTAAGCGATGCAATGAGAAGTAATGCAAAATCGTGTGTTTTCGGTTTGAGAATTTGTTGGCCTAGAAATATCATAGATAATTGAATTAAATACTGCAAGTAGATCAAACCTTGGTCTTTCATTTAACCGTCCATTTTTTTGGTATGTTTTTTTATACGCTTAGAAAAAATTAAAGTATGAGACGTTAAAAAAATATTTAAAGGGCAAAATCTCCTACTTATGAACTCTTTTTTCCATATTTTCGTATTGTTCATTGTGGTAAATTAAGTTTTTTAGAATATGACCGTAAAATATTTCAATAATTATGTCTGAGCTTTACAGAATAGAATAAAACACGCATTTTGGTGATGTTTTTTTGCCGAAATCGAAACATGCGGCCGATGTACAGCGGGATTTTGAACCTTGTCGCCACCTGCATAAGGAGCGCGTGATTTCGTAAAAATTTTAGCCGCTGGATGGCCTTAACATATTGTCCTCGTCTTTAGGCTTAAAAACTTTTTGCTTAACTACGATCCCGATTCTCTCGGATGAATAAAAATATCGATATTTGCGTAGCAACAACAAAAAACTAAATATTATCGTAAGTATTGTGAGTTATTTGTCGCACAATAATGCTATTAAATTAACCAAATTAACGAATTTACGATTTGTGTAAAGTAACTATGCCAATAGCCCGAAATATCAGATAAAAGTCATTTAAATTGTAAAAATTATAATAAAGTACACTTGTAAAGTAAGTAATAACAAACTACACGTGTTAAGTATGTGTGATACACCTATAATTTTTAGTAAAACTGATATTTAAACACCTAACTCCTTTAAAAAAAATTGTCATTGACATGGAATCAGAATCGCAGTTAAGCCAAATGTCCTTAACCCAGAAGATAAGGACAATGTCATATTCTTAAAAAGAACCGGAATCTAATTTTCTAGATACTTTCCAACCTCCCTCTTTCCCATCTCCTTCTCAGCCTCATAACATATCCCAATTGGGGATGCCATAGTCCCGCTGACTCCGGGCAGTTGGGACTCGTATGTAAAAGTAGAATTTAACTCGCGAAAATTGAAAAAAAAATCGTAGTCCCAGAATGCTACTGTTTTGAGCCGAGTGGCCCAAGGCGTCGGGTTACCTACAACTCGGCGATGAATTTCAGTCTTTAATGGCGGAACACAAAGGTTTTTCAAAAAATTATTGTGTGTGGTTTCCGTAGTCTCAGTAACTTCGGAAAGTTCGCTTTTAAAATGTTGAATAGTATTACGTACTGTGCTATCGTGTCGACCTAACAACGTAACATATGTTATGTTATAAGGGTTGAAAATCGTGTTGGAAATTGACTCTGGACGAGGTAACTATTTCGCATTGAAAAACGCCGACCAATGTCAAAGGTTTTTTTCTATGCTGGAAAAAATGATTCAATGTTTTCCGGCCATCGACACGCGCTTTTTTAAAACTTTATTTCAATATTTACGTACCCATAACGCGTAATAAATTCGTGTTTTGTTACAAATTTCAAACCAGATGCAAAACATTATAGGCAGCGGCGGCTCGTGACTTTTGAGTGAGATAGAGTGTTAAGATTGAAAAATACGACGTTATTGATGTTGTTGAAGGCGAAAATGATTTTTCTTTTTAATTTTGAAAAAAAAATCCTTTTCGCCTTCAACAACATCAATAACGTCGTATTTTTCAATCTTAACACTCTATCTCACTCAAAAGTCACGAGCCGCCGCTGATTATAGGCATTGGTCTATGATTATAGAGGTGTAGACACTTGGATTAGTTTTAATGCCTTTCAAAACAGTTTTTTTCACACTAAATAAAGTGAAAACTATATAATAGGTACTTGACGTCATGACAATAAGACAAGTATATGCCAAATCTGTATTATTACACATCTTCCAATGCAACGTCGAACTGTAATAAAAACCAGATCCTTAACAAATAAAACCCTGAATATCCCGATAACACACACCTCAAACGGGCAAAAACACTTAAGTATTACACAATCAAACTTTATAATTGCATGCACACCACTCTGAAACAACTACTAACTGTAAATATAATATCTACAATTACTCTCAAAAAATATGTCACGGCCTGGATCAAAAAACAAGGTATTCATATTATTCAAAACATGATAAAACCAAACCTATTATAACCCAATACATAAAATACTATACTTACTTGACAATAGTCCCTTCTCTCTTTTTTCCGTGCAATACACTTTAATATTTTCAAAGTTAGTCGTAAGTATCTATAATTACATGTTTATTATTGTTTTAAAGGATTTGCCTACTGTAACTAAAACAAGAGCAAAAAATGTATTTCTCTTCAAATTCTATACCTAATTTACATTTATATAGCAAAACTAAACATTACAACAAAACTAATCAATACACATCAATACTTGCACATTTAACAGATCCACGTGAACACCTCAGCACAGGTTCTCCTAGTGAGGTGGTCACGACCCATATAACACTCCATTCACAGTACACCTCTTCAAACCTACCTTACACTCCACATTATAAAACACCATACAAAGCACCTTTATTATACTTTTAAAAAAATATATATATATTTTGTAAAATGGTACTGTATTATATATAGATTAATTAATATGATTTTATTTATCAGTAATAAAATAAAAGATCTTAAACTCCAAAGTATATAAAATCATTAGATAGCATTACTTATCATTAAATGTACATAAACTTATTGTTATTCTCCCCTGACACCCAAAAATGTATAAACACCATAGTTTTAGTCATGTATGACTATGTACTAGTCTAAAGATTTATTTATGTTTCCTAGTCTCCATAAAACAGTTATAACTATATTACAGAGTTTAAAATACATTACAATAAGTGAGAAATGGTAAAAAAATTACATATACAAGTATTAGGAAGAACAAATAGTACTAGTAAGTAAGCATGTAAATTAATGATTTCAACAATAATCTGTACTAAACGTGCAAGAAGTGAAAGGTTGATAGGAAAAGTATAAAAAGTCAATTAAGGGGCAATTTTATAACTATTTTGTGACATGGATCAAAAGATAGTCGCAAAGCTGCTGTAAGTAATATTGAAAATTTCAATGGTCAATGCAGCATCGTTTAGCAGTTAAGTCGCTCTGCTGATTGGCGTGTTCTGGTAAACAGAAGTTCTCGCTTTCGGAGCATAAAATAATGCATGGGATCTCCCACGAGTATTCTTGTTAGGAGCGTATAAGTTTTCCTCTTTCAATAGAGATTATTGAAAGAGGTTATTAAATTTCCAGAGATTATCTCAAAAAATGTTTACATAAAGATATTTTTCGGCGGGCTTCTAAGTTGTTAAAATCAAGCATTCCTGTTACGAACAAGGATGAATATAGGAATGGATAATATATATAAGATGACCACAACAGCTTGAAACCAGTCCGGTCTACCAGTGAAAGTAGAACAGAGTAAATACAAATTTAAACGTTTTTTTCTTTATTTGTTTAAAATGGTTGCGGGTGACGATTTTAGTGCCCATCGGGTTTCAAGTCTGGTGTCAACGCGTTTATTGTCCCACCCCTGACTCTAATCTGTATTCTATGCACAATAAAAGACTACGCACGTAAAAGTAACCTTACATTTCTCCTTTTCCAGTGGCTCTCAAAGCAACCTCAGCAACGGCGGCGCGGGCGGCGTGCTGATCCGCAAGGTGCCCAATGACGATGGTAAGCCCAAACGCACCCAGCTCACACAGCTGCCGTCGCGCCCGCCCGTGGACATCCGCTTTTGCGACCTCTCCTACTCCGTGTCGGAGGGGCGCAAGCGAGGCTACAAGACCATCCTGAAGGGGGTCAACGGGACGTTCCGCGCCGGCACTCTCACAGCCATCCTGGGGCCCTCGGGCGCCGGCAAGAGCACGCTGGTTAATATCTTGGCAGGATACAGGTGGGTTTTATAATTAATTATTGTAATTAACTGCATATCTTTTTTATTGCGGATGAAGATATTGGAAGAGATTTCCTGATATAATCTATTGTCAAGTAAAAACTCATCGGTTTTTCTACAGTCCGGTGGGTAGGACAATCAGTTGAATGTATCATGTTCAATTACCATATGAAACAATATTCACCTGGAAAATGTTGACATCAGGTGTTAGTTCATTTAAGATCGCGATCATTTTTCCGGGGGACATTACTAATGGTAGCCTAGTTCTGCATCTCGGATTAAGGAAAGATCTGCACACTCTTGTGAAAATCTCAGGGACATAATTTTTTTTTTTTCTAAAATCTCTGGATTGCT